>PVJA010000854.1:35319-145939 GCA_004027025.1 Myocastor coypus | reverse complement strand
CCCTCAGGATTAAATTTGAGACCATAGAATGTACTTTGTAGAACTGTTGTTAGTGTCAGCCTTCAGGACGAGTCACGGCCATTGCTTGGCTATTTTGCTTTCTGTGAAAGCCTGAGAGAATGTTTTTCTCTGGGTGACTCTCCTTAGACGCACTGCAGTTCATTCATCCCTTTCCTCTGAGGTCCCATAATCTCCTTGTACTAAATTTTAAAAGAAGTTTTTTTTTTTTTTTTTTTTTTTTTAAATAAATCCTAGATTTTAAAGTAATATTATGGGTGAATTTAAAATTTTTCCAAAAATTAGTTTCTGTATTCAATTTAGTGATTGAAGTTTATAATCCTACAATTTTCAAGGAACACTCATTAATGAAATATATTCCTGTGGTTTAACTATTACTCATTTTGTTCTTAAGATAGTGGTAGGTGTTATTGTCCTTTTTTCTTTTGGTGGCACCAGGGATTGAACTCAGGACCTTTTGCTTACCAGGCAACCACTTATTCCACTGAGCTATCTCCCTGGCCTCTTTATCTTTTATTAACAGTAATTATTACCTTTATTTTCTAAAAAAACCCTCTGAAATTAACTAATGATTTTTATAAAGTATATCCAAATAATGTACTTACCTGTGTTATGCAAAACAAAATTTACTAATTAATGTCATGATAAAGTTATGAATATTAATTATGATATTGCATTATAAAACAGTATTGTAATCAAGCCTTTAATGAACCATATAGCACTCTACTTGGCCCTCTAAATGATTCCTACAGAATTCTGTAAAATATAGAGGATGCTCCTCCTTTATCTTTTATTGCATTGACTTCCTCAGAGTCTCTTGGGTTTATGTGGAGTGTTATTCAACACTGTATGATCATGTTGAGTTTCTTGTTGTCTCTGAATTTTCAGAATCTATCAGTAATAATGCCTGGCATTAACATTCCAATCACAACTTGTTGTTCTTGATGAAACTTGATGAAAATATATATCCTTTTTAATACTGTTTGTCTAGCATTATAAATGTATTCTCAATAACTTGAAAAAGTTGTTTTCTCTAGAGGTACATAAGGAAACATTAAAGCATTTTAGGGGAAACAGTTACACAGATAGCAGGTGATACTGCAATTCAGAGAAGATATCAATATGGTCTGGAGAAATATTGTAGAAACTGGAAGCTTGTATTATCAGCTTCCCTCTGATGATTTTCATAGCTAGAATTGTTCACTCACATTAGTTAAAAACAATAAAAGTGTCACCCTCTCTTTCCTACATGTTGTCTGAAATATTTGGAGCACCAATTTCTTTAACGTACATTTAACACAATTTTAAATGTATTTGCTACTTTTCTTTCCCTTAACACACCAATTATTTGCATAATTTTATTTTAAAAATTTTGATACAGTTGAACAGTGAGCAAAAGATAGTGTTCTCTGAGACTTTATAGCTTCCTATTTAAACTCAAAAGATGCTACTTCTAAAATGAAACAGAGAATGAATGGCTACAAAACATTAACAGCACTATAATCACTTTTTTGCTATTACCAAGCAACTGGTTAAGTAGATTTAGGCTTATTTACAAGGTAAAATGTTGTCTTTGGAGATGTAGTTGTTTTATGCCTCTGTATTCTGTTTTGTGCACAGAAGAAATATGTTTTTAATAAGTGAATGAATATCTTTGTTGTAGAATCCACATTATTATATTTTTTACACTGGCTATTTATTTGTTTGTATCTATATTTTACTTGCTCTCTCATGGAGAATTTATGAGAATTTCTAAAGGAGAGATGATCATACTGCATAGTAAAATAGACATGTGATTTGTGTCTCTGTGAAGTTTCACAGAAATCTGCATTAGCTTATATAATATGACCACTTTTACCCTATTGTCAAGCCTCACAGTTTTAACTTCTGTTACCATGTTTTAATTATTAACAAAGTAACTGAATTCTTTTGAAAGTTCAGTTTTGTGTCTAAGAATTCTGAAATGGTACCTGAAGCCACTAACTAGTTTGTGAATATGCTTTGTGGGCCTTTTATAGGTATATTTTGAATAATGACCGCTATCTCCGAAGACAAGATGATTTGAAGAAGTTTTCTGATGTGATTTTTTAAATAGAATTTTTGTCATTGCTATTTGTTTTAGGCTGTTTGTTAATTTGTAGATTTGTTCATATAGTAAATCTTACGACAATTTTCAAATTAAGGCTTTCGTATAAGATGCAGTGCTTAGTATGGGAAGTGGAGGTATGTGTCACCCAGTTGTCTCTGAATGAAATTCCTGTCAGTGCCACACAAGGCCCTCCCTGTGCTTGCTGGTCCTCACTCAGTGGAATAACTGGGTAGGGAGCAGGGCAAGTGTGGGGAGCTGGGAGCGTGCTGCCAGCTGCACCCTGGAAAGAAGTGGCTGGCATGTTCCATGAATGTGAGGTTCCTAAACAAGGGCTGTGACACTGTTTTTGCATTTAACATCAGGAAGCAGTGATTAAGACTTAGCAAGGGCTGATGTCGTGGCTCAAGGAGTGCATATGTTAGGAGGTCAGGAGAAGAGCATATATGGCGTAAGACAGAGCCCGTTGTCTGTCATTTAGGCACATGTGAGTTTATTTATTTATTTATTTTTCTTGTTTTAGAACCTTTGTTTGTTTATTCACTCATTTTTATGGCCGGCTCAGCCCGCCCCAAGGGCAGGGCTGACGCAGCATGTGGTGCCAGGAATCGAACCGTGGTCCCTGAAGCTTCCCAAGCTTTCCCAAACAGGCGCTTTAGACCACTGAGCCATCCCTCCAGGCCCGCACATGTGAGTTTAGAGCCAGGAGAGAGAAGCATAAAGTGAAGCACAGACTTGGAGGAGGGCTTTGCAAATATTCTGGGTACTTCTGTGCTGAAGAACGGAGTAAGCTATAGAAATCAGATATTACAGATACGTTAGAGAGCAAGAATAATTCATACAGCCTGGCTTCAGGGATGAGAAAAGTGCATTTTAGCATACAGAGAAGGAACAACAGCTTTGGCTTTTTTATATGCTAAGAGGACAAAGGATGTGTGTGGAGCCAAGGCATTCCCCTTGATTGCCATGTTCAAGCACCATCCACTAAGGTTAGTAGGGTATGGCTGCAGCCTAGGGGTTGAGAGAGATGAGGAAGGCAGTGAGACGTGTGCTAAATGTCCTGAGCGTTGTCTGCAGGGGTGGCAGAATCGCAGGGAAAGTAGGAGCAAGGGTTTCCAGAACTGGGAAGGACAGAAAACAGCAGCAGTTTGTACTTGAAATAGGAGGCAGGGAAATGAGAAGGATTGAGATAGGATTGGGGCTGGGAAAATGTGGTAATTGAAAACCGTGATTGCAGGTGTGTGTGTGTGTGTGTGTGTGTGTGTGTGTGTGTGTGTGTGTGTGTGTAAAATTGAAAAGCATAGTTTCAATTATATATTTATGTATATTTTTTTTTGTTTAAACATCAGGTGAAACTTTGGAAGTATTTGAGAAAATGAATTTTTATGATGAAAGAAGCTTCTTGCTCATCCTCCCTCATTCTCTTTGATGACTTTTTTTTTTTTTTTTTGAAGCCAATTTAAGTGAAGAAAGCCACTATGTCCAAAGTGCTTTGGTACTCTGGCATAATTTCAAAGAGATCTCCTTTCCTAGTTAGTTAACTACATTTCCCCAGAAGAAAAAAATCTCTGTCAATGTAACATCCTTTAACAGGACTCCTGCTGCTTTGCCCTTGTGTCTTGCTGCGGCAGCTGTGAACATATACACTATTGGTTGTTAATGTGTGATATAAATCCAACTGCAGCATGCCAGCTAATTGGTTTGAGAGCTTGGTACAGACAATGCTGTCTTATAGGAGCCTGTGTAGATAGGCCCTGTTGCAGGTTAATTCTGCTTGGCAGCACATCAGCAGCGTTTCCAGAGTAATTGCCCAACAGAAGCTTTCCCACAGCCAAACTTAGGGCTTCAAAGGCTTCGGAATTTACAGCTAGCATTAGCTTATAGCTGAAACATAATGCTCCCACAAGGCTCGGTTTTTTTCCTTCCTCTTGTTAAATGTGTGGAGTTACTAGGTTCATTTGCTGTGTGCTAAGAACTTACTGAAAAATTACTTAGAGTTAAATAATTAAAAATCTTTAATAAAGTAAAACAGAATGATCATAGATTTGATTTTCTGTTGATTCATATAATGAACAAGTAATTTATAGAGATTGCTCCATGTAAACATTTATCCTCTTTTCTCTCAAAAATAAACTTAAGTTACTTTTTCCATACTTGGCTACCACTTATTGATATGTGCATATTTAGGAGATGTAGGATAATGCATGCATTTAAAATTATTAAAATAAATATATAGTTACACTTTAGAAAAACATTTTACTTCATTCCAATATACAAAAACCTCTAACTTTTAATACTGCTCCGCAAAATAATGTGTTATTGTGCAAACAACTTATACATTGTAAAAATTCTTTTTCATTTTGCAGATCGGAAACCAAATTTGACTCCAGCTCAGGTATGTTTATATTGATAATGTTAATGTATGTTTTGTTTACATTATTCTCTGAAGAGTAATTTATCAGATCAACCTTTCTGATTTTAAAGCGACTGGTTAGTTTCTTTTGAAATCATGAGCCTTCCCTGAAAGCAGGACTAGTGAGCACCACAAGTCATAATTTGAGAGGTTCACTTAGAGATTCTTCATAGCTCTGCAATAAACACTAAGTTTTCTAATCTTCACAGTTCAGAGGTGGGATCATGCATACTTACTGGTCAAAACAGAATATTATTTTCACCATGAACAAAGAATCTTGAATAATTTGAAGATTCCCTACAAGTGCTTTGTCATCAAATGCAGTTGGTGGATGCATTTAATCCAGCAAAGTCTAACAAGTTTCAGACAATAGAAATAAAAATTTGTCTATGACTTTGTTTTTTTATAATTTGTTGGGTGCTGATTGATAGTTAAACCACCTTAAGACATCATTTTATATCTAGTAAGATCGAATTTATATCCTCACAAAGGCCTATCAACTTTGTTAGATGATTTTTCCTCATCAGACGTGAATATAACCATGTGATTCTCAGTTTGTCTTTATGTGTCTTGCTGAGTTTTATGCACTTCAGAGTTTCTGATGATGTTTATAATTAAAATACAACACTTTACTCTTCTTTTACACTAACGAATTATGCTTTTTAATGGTCTATTTATAAATAAAATTGTTTTTTAATTCTAATAGAAAATAATTTGCAGAAAAATATGTAACTTCTTAAGTATAAAAATGAAATTAAAAACATAAAATTTTTCTCTGGTATGAGTTCCACAATAATTTAGCTTAAAAATGTTTTTGCTTCTTATGTTCACAGAGGAACCAAGTACTGTAACTTCCATAGTATTATGAAGGAGCTAGCATGCTTTTCTTCTTAAGCTGTATCTTTCATCTGTAGATTTATGAATTTCTCCAATTTGATGGTACTATGAAGTCTGTACATTTAAGTTAACAAAGTAGCCCAATTTAAGAACTAAGATTCTAGAACTCCATCTATTTTGTATATCTTGGGGCTCCTAAATCACATGTATGTGATAGTATAGGAAACATTTTTGGTAAATACTACTGACTAAATTGAGACTCAGTGCGATGATATTGACTTGTTTCACTGCTTTGCTGAAGGTATTTCAAACTAGAGTGAAAGTGTTTTTCATTTTTTAGTAGTCAACATCTTTAAGAACATTAAGACAACAACAAAACTGAAGAAGAATAAATTTTCATGTAAAGTTGCACATCTTCTTTATCTTTGCTATTCAGCCACCAAATATTTATTAAGAACTCATTTTATTATGATCTGATCTCAAAACATCAAACCAGCAACTGGTTTTAAGGTGCAGGAAATGGAATATCGCTTTTGAAAAGGAAAATGTCCTCTAGGCTCATTCTAAAGGTTAAATCTGGCAATAATGCACTAAACTGAAATATTAGGCAGCTCTTATCAAAGTTAGATAATTTATATCAAATTTTCAGACACAAATTAAAATGTGCTGCTAAATCCCTGTACCAAAGCTTAGTATTTACTATGGAATTAGTTATAACATCTGCACCAGCACACATCTTTCACTCTTATGACTCTTATTTTCAAGTCCTTTAAAAAGAAATGTCTATCATGAAGAACATCCTGCATATCTTTGGAAAATATAGGTTTCTGTACTCTTGAAGCCTTATGGAGAATACTGATTAAAAGTTTATTTCTTTTAATTTGAATTAAAATACAAGGCAAATTCATGTGGTTTCAAATTAAGAAACAAGTAGTTTCTTCTTATAACCTCTTTTACTTTAGTATTGTATGAGGAGTCATGAGAAAGGAAGTGAGAAATGTATGCTTTGGCATTTTATATCACACAAGTTTAGGTTAGAAGTTAGGTAGCATATTGGAACAATTAAATGCATAACTTTAATAGGCTCCAATTCCCTATGGTTCATGAAATACAGAATGTAAACTGGCTCTGTTTAATGCTGTATACAGCTGTGACAAAGTAAGATTTTTTAAATGAAGGATGGTACCAATCTTACTTTGAAAAACTTTAAAAAATAAATACTAGAGCTGGGAATAAGTCTCAGCAGCACAGTGCTTGCCTGGCAAGTGTGAGGTGCCAAGCTCAATTCTTGGTGCCCAAAATAAATAAACAAACAAATAAATAAATAAATATTCTATTCAGTGGCTAGCCATAAAGGAAATGATTTTTAAAAAATTCACACATATACCGTAGATACACACACATACACACACCCATTATATGTGTACATATAATGTATAGGTAGAGAGTATGCATATTTTCACATATGTATACATATACTTTTTTCAAGGCAAGTACTCAACTTCTGCACAGTTTGCTGTACATAGATAGTTTTTATCAGGCTAAAAAGTGAAATTCAGGAGCAAAGAAATATTTTCATTGCTACTACATGGTAAAAAATTTCAGTTGTTGGGCTGGTGAGATAGCTCAGTGGTCTAGAGCACCTGCTTAGGCAGCTGCAGGGACCATGGTTTGGTCCTCAGCACCACATACTGGGCCAGCCCCATCCCCAGGGCAGGCTGAGCCAGCCATAACATAAACAAATAAATAAATAAATAAATAAAGTTAAAAATTTTCAGTTATTGTGAGTATATACCAAGTGATCAACTTAGAGTTTAATATAAATATTTTAATAAGTTGTA
Source organism: Myocastor coypus (assembly GCA_004027025.1). Taxonomy (NCBI): domain Eukaryota; kingdom Metazoa; phylum Chordata; class Mammalia; order Rodentia; family Myocastoridae; genus Myocastor; species Myocastor coypus. The sequence continues at coordinate 138,744 of PVJA010000854.1, read as the reverse complement.
TTAATTATTTTCATGGAAGCAATTCCATACATAACTTCCTTGGTGTTTCTTTTCTTTCTTTTTTTTTTTTCTTGAGACAGGGTGTTGCTATATAGTTCAAGCTGACCTTGAACTAACAGCGACCCTGCTACCTCAGCCTCCTCAGTACTGGAATTACAGGTACCACCACACCTGTATTCTTATTCATTCATTTATTTATTTATTTATTTTTGTATTTTAGAGAAGGGTCTACAGGGTGATCAGGGTCTCACTACTATATTGGACTCCTAGTGATCTGCCTGTTTATAGCCTCCCAAGAGCTGGGATTAGATGCATGTGCCACCTCCCCAGTCTTGTTTGCCATCTCAGCATGGCTGGCGGGGGGTGCAGTGGGGGACGGGGCAGCACAGCAGGCCGGGAGATTCAACCCTGGCCCCTGAGCCTACTTGCACATGTTTTAATGTGCTGAACTATTTGGCTGGCCCTTCTTCCTGCTTTTTTTAAAGTTAAAACTTTTATAATGAAAAAATTCACTTGTATTTAATAACAGAGCATAGTTTTTTTTTTTTTTTTGGTATACAGCATTAGTTTTTATTATTTTTTAAAAAATTTAATATTTTTATTGTTTAAATTTAATAGAGCATAGTATTTTTGATCTTTCAAAATATTATCTAAAATGTACTTTATTAATACTTTGTCATTTATCCTGTATTTTTGTGCCCAATATTTTGAAGTAAAATGCATACATTTATGTGATTTTAAAGCCCAAATATTTTACTGAGGAGATAGCTTAGCAGTGTAAGTGCTTGCCTGGTAAGCACAAGGACCTAGGTCCAATCCCTGGTAGCTTGTGCTGCAGTGGCCTGGAAACCCCAAGTGTGTCATGCCAGCCTCAAAATTAGGTTTGGTGGTGCACATCTATAATCCTAGAGTTGGGGAGGTTGAGATAATAGGGTCTCTATCAGTCTGAGCTGTATAGCAAAATCCTGTACCAAATAAATAAATAAATAAATAAATAAATAAATAACATAACCTGAATATCTTGTCTTGACTTACTGAAATGGGTCATTTTTCATCTAAGAAGTTTGGGTCACATACAAATTACAGAGAAGATTGTGACACCTCCATGTCCACATTCAGTTAAAAGTACTTTGAAAGTCTGCTTATGATGAATTGTGTAGTTAAGAAATTCTTCAGTCAGAATTAATTCTGATCTGAGAACCCCAGGAATGTTCTATTGTCATAATTAATTGGGTTGAAATTTTAGCTGCCATTTTATATGGTCTGTATGTATTGACTTACATGACTAAGTTGATAGAACTCAACTTGCTTTGTCAATTGAGTAGAGAGAGGCTACCTTCTTTCTAAAGGCATTCTAGGCTTTCTGTTTTGACACTGTCTCCTAGTCGATTTAACAATAATGTTGCCTGCCGAGGATCATACGAAATTGGTGATCGTCCTAATAAAGTAAAACAGGCTGCGTTTTATGTTCACAAGTAGCAAGAAGTTGCACTCTTCTCACCACCTCCCAAGAAGGGAAGTTAGTTGATGCTGGAGGAAGCAGAGCATTGAGTTTAATGTAGTGATTAAACATGAAAGCCATATATCAAATCTCAGGAGAAACATACTTTTCAAAGAGGCAGAGAACTGTGGAGCATATTCCATGATAGGCTATATAAACAGAGTCCTAGAGGTCAGTGTGCGGATGCAAACCAATTAAAATAAAAAACTTACTGGCTTTGCTTTCTATCATCTCGATGGGGAGGATCACAAGTTAAGGTGCACAGGGCTGAAGTATGAACTTCGCTAGAGTAAGCTAGGCATCTTTGGAAGCTTCTTTAACTCTTTCAGTTCACATACAGATTTTTTTTAAAAATCAAGGGTCCTAGGAAGTTAAAAATTTAAATTGCAAATATGCATTCTTTTGTGCTACTGCACATATCTTTCAGGGAAGGTGCTAGTAATGGATTGAAAGGAAAGATAAAATAGAGAATGAACAGATGAAAAGACGAAGTTGATTGTATAGTCAGATTTCAAGAATGTGCATGTCTTTCAAAAACAATCCATTTGGAAAAGCAGAATAACTGTCAAAGGATGTTTCTGTTTTCTTCAGAACTGTGGATATACATCAGAATTTACTGATCACTAATGCATCAAAATACTATTATTTCTTCTCTGTTTTAAATGAGATGAATATAATGCTGACAGATTAATAGCTTTATGTTAAAGACTGCTTGAAGTCTAATTCTGTGATTTTAACCATCCCAGGTAATGTTTGGGTGAGAAAATAAAATGCCAAATTAAATGGCATAATTTTGTGGTCCATAAAGATTCAAGACTAAAAGAAATTTCTGTCTAGTTATGCTGCTTGAGAGAATGAATATGCTCATGATAGTGCTTATTGATTCTGGGCTGCTTGGAGTAGCTATGCTAAGGAAATGGGTTTATAGAGCACAACAACTCAAAGGTATAAGATTTCATGCAAGCAAATTATGGGGGATTAAGTAACCTAATGAGCATGGTTTAGTGTGGAGAGTCAAGGCAGGAGCTCACTATTAAGTAAAGCCCAAGAGTGTACAAGATTAGGGGATCCTAAAAGACACAATCATAAAAGGCACAACAGAATATAATTATCCTGAAGAGGGGAAAACCTTCAAGGAACAAAAAGCAGCTAGTGTCGCTTTTAGGATCTGCTGCTGAAAAGCAATCTCCACACCAGGCTAAGGAAATAAAGAAATCAAAGAATACAGTCAGTTAACACATAAGGGCAGTGAAAACAGAGTGGCTTGTTACTTGAAGGGAAATGAGTTTGAATGTAGTAGACCTAGAGTCTTCAAAACTTAGCTAAATTGTCTCATTTATTAATGAATTTTCAAAAGTCTTCTAGTGAAATGCTAATAAGCAGCATATTTTTATTTCTTAAGGATGGGGATATATTGACAATACCATATAGTTTGGTCATTTTACCCTCTATCTTAAAAGTTCTTATAACAATGAAGAACAAATAAATAAAATATTAATCTGTATCAGAATATTGAAATCCACATTTGGGCATCATTCAATAGTAAAAACAAGGAGAAAATAGATTCATCTATTGATTCATCCAATATATATTACTTGGCATTGCATATGCCAGATGTTGAGGTTATAGCTGCAAAAAGGGTGTGTACAGTTCCTCTCCTTACAGAATCTCACCCTACTTGGTCTACTATATAAATTCATACAGATTTCTCTCTGTGTTTAATTGCAAAGGCGTAACAAGGCTAAACTCAGATCTAGATGGTGAGTTAAAGAGCTCTTGGTGCTGAACTATGAGCTGATACATTTTACATTTAGACTTTACCTTTCTTTATTCAAACTTTATCACTTTGTTTTCCACTTCTGAGTTTAAAAGAGAATGGCATAATAGTGCTAAAGGTTGGTATGTAGCTTTTCTATAGCTTTCAGTAAGAAGTACCATTTTGCACTCAATTGTCATTAAGAAAGATTAATTTAGAAGAGAATAGTATTTATGAATGTCGCTGTCTACTTTGATTTTATTCATTTATTTAATTGGATTGTAGTCAAGGTTGGCCTGGAAAAGCAAGCAGTGTTCTCCATCACAGCCTGACCTGATTGCACAGAAGCAAGAAGGGGGGCCTGAGCCCTTCATCTTTTTTTTTTTTTTTTTTTTTAAATACAATGTTAATGTGAAAAACTTGAAGCAGCAAGGTTAGTGGACAAGTGCTGAGGTTTGGGTGACAGATCAAGGTGAAAGCTCTTTATACTCCTAATATTTTCCATATCTATCTATCTATCTGTCTGTCTGTCTGTCTGTCTGTCTATCTGTCTGAAATCCTATGTAGTCCAGGCTAGCTATGGACTCACTGTGTAGCCCAGGGTGCCTCATTTTCCTGACTCCTCAGAATACAGGTGTACATGTGCCATTGCATCATATATTTAAATTTTATATTTTCTTTTCTTATTTATAATTAAAATATTTTCAAGTATGAATTTTTTCACTGAAGCTTTGGCTAAATCCTGGAAGTTTTTATATTGTACTTTAAGTAACTGACATTTTGACTTTCTTTTGTTTATATTAATTTAGTGGTGTTTTTATATTTCCAAGTTTCCTACTTTTTACTTTTTTGTTAACATTTTTTCAGTTTTTTTGCTAGGTGGGCAATGAACATGGCTTTGTTTTAGTGAGTCTAAAAGTAGTACTTTAATTAAAGATGTTTGGTTTCATGTGTTTAGTTTTTGTGATTGTTCTCTAGATGATTTGAAAATATTTTGCCGTGTAAAGATTTGAAGAATATTTATAAGTAAATATAATTCATGATTATATATCTTTATATTGTTATTTATTAGGTTCTGTTTTATTTGACAAGGAGCTTGGAAGGAAATAGTCTGTTACTATTTTATTTGTTTTTGTTGCTATTGTTGTTGGAGACAGAGTCTCACTATGTAGCTCAGGCTGACCTCAAGCTCTTGGAGATGTTTTTGCCTCAACCTCTGATTGCTGGCTCAAATTTGTTACAGCCTGATTGCTGCCTCTTCAAATATTGCCAACTCTGTTTTTCCTGCTCTGTGTCCTCCATCTGTTCAGGAGCTAGTCAGCTTGCTTGGGTTACACCCTGCATGATTTTATGGAAAACATTATTCCAGATCAGGTTTCATGCAAATAGAGACTATGTTAAGTAGGAAACTTACATTATTGCAAGTTCATATGTGAAACAAGATCATTTACCACTTGTAAATACCAGTGTTCCCCACTTCTCTCACATCTCTATCGCTATCACTTTGTAAGGAAAGGGCCATCTGTCTAAAAGTATCTTCATTTAGGGCTGGCCTGATAGCTCAGTGGCCTAAAGCACCTGCTTAGGCAGAAAACTGTGGCTGGGATTCAATCCCCTGTGTGTTATGCTGGCCCTGCCCCTGGGGCACACTGAGAGGGTGATTAAGACTGGGTGTGGTGGCGCATGCCTGTAATCCCAACACTTGGAAGGCTGAAAGCAGGAGGATCATTGCGAGTCTGATCTGTGTGATGAGGCCCTATTGACCTTGTACTAAATACAGAAAAAAAAGTATCTTCACTGGATTTTAGGTAGTAAGAAATAAGCTTCTGTTATGAAAGGTCACTAATATTTTGCTCCTTTTTTGTCGCAGTCAGTGCAGTACCTAAGAATACTCCCGGGTAAATAATTTGCCTATAGTTATTATGAAGTGGCAAATGTTACTGGATATGTGTAGGATAAGTGACTGAAACAAAGGTAGGGCTTGCATTATATAATTTAGATTGATTATTTTATTCATTGATAATTGTCATGTCAGAGTGGATCTTCAGAGTTTTTTTTTTGTTTGTTTGTTTTTCATTTATGTATTTGGCATAGGGTCCCATTACAAACTCAGACTTATAGTTATCCTCCTGCCTTCAGCCTCCCTAGTTCTGGGATTATAGACATGCACCACCATGCTTGGACTCCGTGGCTGGCTCAGCGCACCTCAGGGGTGGGGTTGGTGAGGTATGAAGGATCAGGGATTAAACCCTGATCCCTGTGCTTGCCTAAGCAGGTGCTTAGTCAGCAGAGCTATCTTGCCAGCCTGCATTATATAATTTATTTATTTATTTTAGAATTTTTTTAATTTTTAAATTTTTTTTTCTTGTTTCAGAACTTTTGTTTATTTATTTTTATGGCCGGCTCAGCCTGCTCTGAGGGCAGGGCTGGCACAGCATGTGGTGCTGGGGATCGAACCGAGGTCCCTGCAGCCGCCTAAGCTTTCCTAAGCAGGCGCTTTAGACCTCTGAGCCATCCTGCCGGGCCTGCATTATATAATTTAAAGATAGCATTATGTTCTATATAATCAGCAAGCATATCAACACAGAGTAGTTTGCCACCTCAAAAAGCAGAGACTTAGGACAGCAATGATTTGTTCATGCTCATATGTCTGTGTGTCAACTGGGAACTGACTACCATCCAGATTGGAGTCAGATATGTCTCACATGTCTTATCATTGATGATATAAGACAAGAGAATGAACTGAAACTTGTAAACATATCACAAGCCTCTGCTTGCATCAGGTTTGTTAATACTTTAGTGATTAAACAAGTCATATAGAAAAGTTTAAAGTTCTGGGAAAGGACTTTTGTTCTTCTTAGTGATCATATCATACTGATTTGGGTATTCTTCCCTCTACTGAGAGTTAGCTGAATCACATGTTGAATGGTATAAACATGGGAAGGGAAAAGAACAAGAATTAATAATTGAAGTTACTGCATTAGCACTTTACACATTAAATCAGTTAAATTTGATAAAAATATTCTTGGAGTTAGAGTGATTGCATCTTTGAGGTAGATCCAATGCTCTATTTAAAAATTAATTTTTGGGAATCTAACTTCAGTTGTGGTATTATTGATATATATTGATAAATATATTTGCATAATGCATTATCATGTAAAGATTACTTAATTTTATGTGATAGACTAGGTCATTCTTTTTTTTGTATTTTAGGGAAGGCTTTACAAGATGTTCAGGGTCTCACCACTAGGTTGGACTTGTAGTGATCTGCCTGTTTACAGCCTCGCAAGAGCTGGGATTACACTCATGTGCCACCATGTCCAGTCTCAGTTGCCATCTCAGCATGTGCCAGGGGCAGGGCCCCTGTGGCTGCTTACAGGCTCTTTAATATGCTGAGCTATTTGGCCAGCCTGACCAGTTCATTCTTATTAGTGAAGGAATTGCAGATGTTAAAAGATTAAATAATTTACATAGGACCATATACATACTTGTGAATGCCAGTATATATAGCTGAGTAGTGTAAATTAGGGTATATATTTTGGTTCATATTTGGCTACCATTGTTGAAATTATGTTTAATGAGCAGTCTCTATTTCTGATACTCTCAAGTCCGGAATACTGTCAGTTAAATTTTTTTTAATTACCTATTTGGTACAAGGTCTCACTGCACAGCTTGGACCCATAGTGATCTACCTGTTTCAGCCTCTCTAGCACTGTGATTACAGGCTTATGCCACCATGCCCAGTCTTGTGGCTCAGTGCATCTCATGTTGGACAACATGGCATGCAGCACTGGAGTTCTAACTTGGGTCCTTGTGCTTGGCAGGAAGGTACTTAGACTGCCAAGCTATCTCCCCAGCCCCAGAATACTGTTGTTAATTCACTGAGTCAGTCAGCCAGTGCACCAGTGCGTATACTGCACTTATTCTATTTAAGGCATGCTGAAGGATCTATGACTATGATACAGTTTTTACTTCCACAGAGTTTGTAATTTGAAGGAAGCTATCTCTATAGGTTCAGGGCAAAATAGTTTCAGTAATGGAATACTAAGAGATTTTTAGAAAGGAAATTTACTCAGGTATGTAATTGATTAGGGCAGTTTCTTGGTGGTGGTATCTATATAGGTAGAATTGGGGTAAATGCCAATGAAGAGAGAAAAACGTTTTAAAGAGCCACTTAAGAGGGTTAGGGTTAGGGTTAGGGGGTAATTGACTTAGGGTCATGCATTATTTTTTCCTGTTGTATACATGAGTAGATTAAGGCATAGGAAATTTGTATACTTAGATCAAGGTATCCAAACACTTTGACATAGCTAGTGACAGGCCTGAATTTGGTCTTAACCAGTTTGATTCTAGAACTTGTGGCATTAACCATTAATTTAAAAAAACCCAGACTATGTGCTGACACAAAAAGGTATTCCATTGCATCCCCTCCACCCACCATCTCACACAAAGAAGTTACAGATTGCAGCAGAGGTGGGTGATGGTGACAGCGGAATGTATAAAGCAACAACTGGGAAATTAGCACCACACCTTAAGAGAGGAGTTAAAATTAAGACTGAGCAGCCTCAGACTGCAATAGCAGGAGTAGAGGAACAGGCTATATCACAGCAGCCCACCTCATTCTGCAAAAGAGACCTGAGAAGCCAGAGAATGACAGAGGAAGAGGAACACAGAAGGCTAAACAAGGACCAGGAGCCAAAGGGGCAAGAGACTACGAATAGCCCCTATTTCAGTCTCAAAACAACACAGCATTGGGAGATACACCACAAGCAGAAACAGCATAGAGTGGGAAGCTGCTAAAGGATGAACTACTGCAACCTTGGTAGTATTATCCATTAGTGTCTGGACTCTTGGTAGACATCAGAAGAATTTTGTTTATTTTTCTTATTTTTTCCTTCTTTGTTTCCTGTTCTTTTCCCTTTTATTTTTGTCTTTTACCTATATTTTTTTCTAATCTAGTTGTTTTCCTTTCCCCTTTCCTCAGTTTACCTCTCTAGGTCTAATCATATTTTTATATGAGTGAATAGTCTCTAATTTTCATGGTCATATTCAATGATCCCCTGTGTACTCCTTGATTCTTTTACCTCTGCCCTATTCTATAGTTTCCCAAAGCTTGAGTAATCATCCTTTGTCCTCTAGCCAGGCTTCTACTTTATTTCTTTTCAATTATTTGTGTTCTGTCCACTGTCCTTAAATTACCCCCCCCCCCATGGGTAAAACCATTCTGCCACCACAGGATAAAACCAATTTCCATACAAGTTTCCAGTTTCCAGTTGGTTCTGTTATATAACTATAGATTTTGCTTCTATGGGTACAAAATCAATAATTAGCACAATTTCTCAGTTTCTAACTCGTTACTTATTCTATGGCTAATGTTAATTATACTGTTTTAGCTAGGATGTCATATGTGTTTTAATAAGCTGTTCTCACTTCTCTAACAATACTGGAAAGTTCCAGGGTGATAACCTTACCATACCTCAGCACCAGAGGACTAGAAACTGACCCAAACGGATACAAAAATATTACTCTTAATTAATTGGAAAGGTAGTATATTGAGGTAGAGAGGGATACAAATGACTTCCTGACATAGAGGACAACCCTGAAGAATAAATATTGCCTTGGTGATGAAGCTATCTACTACAAAAACTTACAAGATCAACACCCCCCCCCCCAAAAAAAAAAAACCCACAAAATATAAACTTCTGAAATAGAAAATGACAAGATTCAGGAGCAAAATGTAAGCTGAGACCTAGAGCCAAACCAGAAAAAGTCCAGGAGGAAATAAGACAAAAAGATGAAAGACACACACACACCTAACAATTCTCAATTGACAGCAACCAAAATGAAGAAACAACAAATGAGGTTATAGAGGAAATTAGATCAGAAATTAAATTCACAGGTTAAAAAAAAATAAAAACATTCATAAAGGAATAGCTCAGAAAATTTAGAGTATAAATAGATTTTTTTAAATTTTTATTTTATTTTTTTGTTTCAGAACTTTTGTTTGTTGTTTATTTATTTTTATGGCCGGCTCAGCCTGCCCTGAGGGCAGGACTGGTGCAGCATGTGGTGCCGGGGATCGAACCGCGGTCCCTGCAGCCGCCTAAGCTTTCCTAAGCAGGTGCTTTAGACCACTGAGCCATCCTGCCGGACCCAATATAGATAGATTTTTTAAAAAAGATAAGAAGAGGATGGAAACCTTGAATAATCGATTTAGGAAAGAAATAGAATGCATGAAAACAGATACAACAGATATCTAGGAAATTTAAGTTCCATTGAAAGCTGGGAAAATTGCTAGTTTTGTTTTTGCAAAGCCTCATACAGTCACTGTGGCAGGCTTCTAGAGGTTGTGATTAACACACGAGCCAATGCTGGGATTATGGCTGTGAATGCTACACCTGTCCTGGGGTGGATAGCCTAAACACAGTGCAAGTAAGGGAGAGAGACTTGCTAGATGCCTGAGCCACTGATCCTCCCTCTTTGCTTTTTGCTATTTTCTGCCTCCATGAACTGCTGCCCTCTTCCATGTGCCACTCTGCCTTAGAGCTAACTGAGTATAGACTGAAACATCCAAACTGTGGGCTAAATAAACCTTTTCTTCCTTGATTTTGTATGTTGGATATTTTGTCCCAGCAATGAGAGAAAAGTAACATGACATCCATTTCCACATCCTGTGGAAATTTAAAAGATCATCAATACCTACTTCAAAATCTTTAATCTCATAGCATGGAAGATACAGAAGAAAGATACAGATTATTAGATATGTCTGAATTACCAAAGCTGAATCAAGAGAATACAAAATTTTTGAATAGTTCAGTATCAGTCAAATTAAATTAAAAATGTAATTAAAAACTTAAAGAAAAGCCTAGGTCTTGCTGGATACACTGCTGAATTCCATAAGAAATTTAGAGAAGATTTAATGCAAATACTCCTCAAACTCTTCAGTGAAATTGAAAAGGAAGCCATCCTCTCTAATGCATTCCTGGAGACAAGTATTACCCTGATACCAAAGCCATAAAAAGACCCAACCAAAAATGAGAAGCTCAGGATAATCTCACTAATGAACATAGTTGCAAAAATCCTCAATAAGAAACTAGCAGATAGAAGGGCCAGTGATATAACTCAGTGAACTAAGCACTTTCTTAGGTAAGTGCAGGGGCAAAGGTTTGATCCCTGGCACCAAATGCCATGCCAGCCCCACCCTTGCATGCACTGAGCTGGTGGTGGAGTCCAGATGTGGTGGTGTATGCCTGTAATCCCAGCACCAGGGAGGCAGAAATCAGGAGGATCACTACATGTTTGAGCCGTTTAGTGAAAGCCTGAACAAACAAAACAAAACAAATCTTAAGAAACAAGCAAATAAAATGCAGCATTTTATCGAGAAGATTATATCCCATAACCAAATGGGATACATCCCATGAATGCAGTGATGGTTCAACATATGCAAGCCAATAAATGTAATATATCGTATCAGGCTAAAGACAAAAATCACATCGTTACCTCAATAGATACAGAAAAAACTTTTGACAGTGTAAACACTCATTCATTATTAAAGTCTTACAGAATATTGATAGATTGTTTTTATCTCAATCTGATAAAAGCCATGTGTGACAAGCGAGCAGCCAACATCATGCTACATGAAGAAAAAACTGAAAGCTTTCACTCTAAAGTCAGGAATAAGACCAGGTTGTACACTGTCTTCACTTCTACTCAATATAGTTCTGGAACCACTAGTCAAAGCAATTAGACAAGAGAAGGAAATAAAGGAATAAGGATAGGAAAGGAAGAAGTTGAACATTATTATTTGTGGATGAAGTAATAATAGTCTACCTAGTAAACTCCAGAAACTTCACCAGAAACTTCTAGACTTGGTTATTACATCAAACCAACCAATAGCATGGCTGGATACAAAGTCAAATATCAATAGCATCCTATATGCAAACATCAAACTCACAGAGAAAAGTTAAGCCATATTTTTCCAACAAGCATTCAAAAAGTGAAATAACTTAGGAATCGTTCTAATAAAGCAAAAGGCATCTACGTTGATAATTATAGTACTCTGAAAAAAAGAGATCAAAGAGGATGTCAGAAATTAAAATTCCATCAATTTCTCTGGGTAGAAAGATCTCATATAGTGAAAATGCCCATTCTCCCAATTTTTATGCGGATTTAATACAATTCTCATCAAAATTTGAACAACATATCTCACAGTATTAAAGAAAACAATCTTACAACTCATCTGCAACCAGAAGAGACCCGGAATTGCAAAGACAATCCTGGGCAGCAAAAGCAAAGCAGGAGGCATTGCAATCCTTGACTTGAAATTATACTACAAAGCTTCTGTGATAAAATCACCAGAGTATTCACATGAAATACTCTGTGGAACAGATTAGAACATGCAGATACAACTACAAATAAACTCTTACACCCTATTTTTGACCCTTGGGCCAAACATGTTCACTGGAGAAAAGATATCATCTTTCATAAATTGTGCTAGAAAAACTGGCTTTTTTTATAGGCCAAAGACTAAAATTAGACATGTGTCTATATCCATGCACTAAAGTCAAAATGCATCAAAAATTTGAATATTAAAATATAAACATTAGATCTACAGAAATAGAAAGTTGGTAAACTCTAGGCACAGAGTTTATGAGCAAACTCAAACTACAGATAGTACTTGAAAGAATCAGTAACTGGGATCTTGTCACACTGAAATGTTTTTGCACAGAAAAATAAATCACCCAAAAAATGAAGAAACCCACAGAGTAGGGAAAAATTTAACCATTTGTCCCTCAGACAAAAAATTTCCCTAAGGAGGGCTAAGAATGTAAGTTAACAGACCGAAAATTGGAGAAAAAGAAGGGCTATAAGGATAGCCAATATTTTGGCCCTAGCCCTTCAAGGTCAATAAAGACCCAGGATATAAAGGGAACCTGTGCTGTAATATCCTACAACTCAGAGGTGTCCCAAATTTCCTGGTCAAGGAGATTATGGGACCTCAGAGGAAAGGGATGAATGAACTGCGGTGCGTCTAAGGAGAGTCACCCAGAGAAAAACATTCTCTCAGGCTTTCACAGAAAGCAAAATGGCCAAGCAATGGCCGTGACTTGTCCCAAAGGCTGACACTAACAACAGTTCTACAAAGTACTGCCTACGGTCCCAAACTTAATCCTGAGGGGAGTTGACCCTGGAAGATACAAAAAAAATGAATGTTTTGTTATACAGGTCTTGCTTCAACTTGCCCTTGACCACCCAGCAGGAAAAAAAAATGCTTAATTACAATGCATGAAACACAGAGCTAGATTGGTGAGACGAGCTTTAGGAGGCTTAGATTCAATAGCCTCCAACATCACAAGCTTCACTGGTGGCCCACTGCAATTGCAGAACTTTTGACTGTATGTGTGCCTGCTTCCTCTTAGTCCAAAGAGAAGTATATTCTTTTCCTTTTTTTTTTTTCTAAGCAACATCAGTAGAGAGGTGGGTCATGCCCACATATTGTACTCTGTAGAGCGATTGTGAGGACAATATGCAATATGTCAACTTTCAAAGAAAAGAAAGGGGAAAAGAAAAAAAAATAATAATGTTGATTTAGAAGGGTTAATGTTTAATTGTTTGATCAATCTTATATACCTATATGTATTAATCTAAACTGATCTGATGATGAAAATATGTAATATAACTCATTTAAATTTAAACAATAAAAAAAGTATAAAAAAATTTCCCTAAAATATATAAAGAATTTTTAAAAATGGGCATTTGAGATGAATACATAGTTCTCAAAGAAGAAATATAAATGATAGATATATGAAAAAATGTTCAACATTACTGGTCATTTGTGAGTTGCAAATGAAAATAAACTCAGATTCCATCTCACCCCAGAAAGAATGGGAAGAGATAATGCTTAATTGCTTGATCAGTCTTGCATGCCTTTATCTGGTAATCTGAACAATAAATTTGATGATAACAATATGTAATATATAACAACCATTGTTAATTTTCTGTTATGTTGAAATTCTGTACCGTTTTTATTCTATGTTGCTTTGTTTTTGTCTTTGTTCTTGTTACTGTTCTCTTTTTTCTTCTTAAAAAAAAAAAAAAAAAAAAAAGAATGGCTATCAAGAAATCAACCAAAATGCTGGCAGAGTTGTGGGGGAAAGGAGACTTTTCTTCTTTGGTGGTGAGTGGGTAGACTGTGCAATCTCTATGGAAATCAGTGTGGAGTTTGCTTTAAAAACTAGAATTAGAGGTACCATTCCATTCAGCTCTTGATTTTCTGTATATCTTCCAAGAAGAATTAAAGGCACCATACCACTGAAATATATGTCGACTTATGCTTATTGCAGCACAATTTGTAAGTCTTGAAAGAAACACAATGTCCATTAACTGAGGAATGTTTTGAAAAAGATATATTTTTAGATAATGGACTACGACTTAGCCACAAAAAGTGATAAACTTGAGATTTTCATACGTAAATGCCAGTGAGGCACTTATGCCACTGAGCTGTCTCCCCTTTTATAGGTAAATTGATACAACTTAAGACCATATTCTTTTTAAAAACTTATTTTTTTTTATTATTATTATTATTATTATTATTATTATTATTTTGTATTTTAGGGAAGGGTCTCTAGGATGTTCAGGGTCTCACTACTAGATCAGACTCAGTGCTCCACCCATTTGCAGCCTCCCAAGAGCTGGGGTTACAGCTGTGTGCCACCATACCCAGTCTCGATTGCTGTCTTCATGTGCCCCAGGAGCAGGGCCAGCATGGCTAGCCCGAGGATCAAATCCTCTGCCCCTGTTCCTGCTTGCAGGCATGATACCATACTCTCAAGTGAAATAAATCATGCTCACGTGTCTAAATGCCATATTGTCTTCCTGGTATGAGAAATTGCAAGAGCAAATAAGTTCTAAACTGTACAGCATCTGAGATGAATACACACCTCTCAGATGAAGAAAAACAAATGGCAAATAAATATATGAAAATATGTTCAATGTCATTGATCATTTGAGAAATGCAAATTAAAACAGCATTGAGATTCCATCTCACCTTAGAAGGAATGGCTATCACCAAGAAGTTAACCAATAACAAATGCTGGAGGGGCTATGGGAAAAAAAGAACCCTTCTCCACTTTCAGGAGTGTGTGTAGACTGGCACAACCACTGTGGGAATCAGTGGGAAGAGTCTGCAAAAAATTAAAATTAGAGGTCCCAATCAACTCAGCTATTCCCCTCCTGGATATTTTTTCAGAAGAGCTAAAAACATACCACAGTGATAGATGTGCATTCATGTTTATGGCAGTGCAATTTGTCATAGATAAATCTAGAAACAACCCAAATGCCTGTCAATTGAGGAATGAGATTAAAGAGATATGATATTTTTATTAAATGGACTATTATTCATATATAAAAAGATAAACTTGAGGCCTTTATAGATAAATGCATGTAATTAGAGACTATAGTCATAAATAAGCCTGCATATATAGACATCATATTGTCTACCAAGTGTAAGAATCTGAAACACCAAACAAAATCTGAAAGGTACAATAGCTTTTGTGAAAAAGGCAAGGAACTCCTCTAAGGAAAGGAACAACTGGAATGGTGGAAAGGAAAAAAGGAAGGAAAACACACACACACACACACACACACACACACACACACAATATATGGATAATTGTACTGCTGATTTCTACTAGTCTATTAAAAGGAACAGTTTATGCTTAAATGTTAGTTTGTCTTTTTATTTATTTATTATTTGATATGGGGTCTTGCACACAGCTTGGACTTGTAGTGATCGTTCTGTCTCAGCCTCCCCAGTGCTGACGTAACAGGCAGGCACCGTCACACCCAGTTTTGGTGGCTGACATAGCATGGGCCTGCATGGCATGTGGTACCAGGGATCGAACCTTGGTCTTTGCACTGGCCAGGTAAACACTTAGACTGCTGAACAGTCACCCTGGCCCAATGCTTAAAATTTTTCTTTCTTATTAATATTTTGGACCAAGTTTGCACGTTTATATATGCAGTATAACCATTGTCAAATTCTGTTATCATCTGTTGTGTTTTAAAATTTTTTTCTCTCCCTAAAAGAGATTAACTGGTTTTGAAGAATCAATTATCTTTTATACTGTGGACTCATTTTTAACATAGCTCAAAATTAGTATGTTTAATCACTACAGTTTACTATTATTTTGTTAGCAAATGAAAATACCTACCGATCTTATTTTGGTAGACATTCATAAAGTAGAAGAGTCAGTGACTGGTATCAGCTTTTTTAGGGAACTCTACATGGGTCATTTAGCCAAACATGTTAATTAACTTATCTTGCCCTTTCCTGGGTAGATGTAAAAATAAGTTACATCAAACTGCACATTATGTAGAAAATTTTCTGTAACACATTACTTGGTTGTAAGCTTAATAATGCAGTATCTTGCTTTTATATGATAATATTTTAAGAAATATATAATATATGACATACATTATTGGCTTATAATATTGTGATAGTCTGCTAAGATAGTCTTTTTTAAATTTATTTTTATTACTTTTAATAAATAATGTGACAATTTCAAAGCACATTAGTGGTACATTCCTAATAATTAACACAATGCATATTGTCCTTGTAGCAGTTGTTTAGAGCACAAGATGCAGACAAGATAATTTTTCTAATCATTAGTGATACAAAAATTTCTCCTCATTGAACTAAGAGAAAGTAGTTGTATACGTAGTTCAATATTCCATAATTGTAGTGGATTATTGGCAGAACTGGCAATGTTGGAAGCTATTGATTTAAGTCTAAGATAGTCTTAAAAGACAAATCCTTTTAAATAAATTACTTTTATGTCTCCAGAATTTTTTTCTTCTTTATATTACATAACTATATACAGAAAACATTTTTAAAGAGGTACTTTTTAATCTTCACTGATTTTTCAGAATAAGAATAAAATATAAACAGATATAGACTAAACTTTTGCTTGATTATTCATAGTCTTAGTGATTTTTCTGATTTTTTAGTGATTTCTAAAATACATATAATTCTTTTTTATCGCCTACTCTTTCTTTCCTTCCTTAACTTTCCAACTCCTGGTCCATGTCTGGTGGTCCCTTTGGTCTTTCAAATCTCTGTTTCCATCATTTCCGGTATTTCAATTTTTTCATTCCCTCTCTTTCCTTTTCTTCCCTCTCTCAATCTCTTGTTCTCTCATCCATATGAAAAGACCTCCCTCCTTCTTACTTCCCTGTCTTCATTTTGCTCTTTTTTTTGTGTGTGTGTGTGTCTTTTTGAAACAGGGTCTCCACTCCCTATGCAGTTCAGGCTGGCCTTCAGTTCACTTTTGTAGCTCAGGATGGTCTCAAATTCACATCGATCCTCCTGCCTCAGCCTCTGAAGTGCTGGGAGTACAGGCGTGTGCCACCATGCCCAACTTCATTTTGTTCCTTATGACATGTTATATATTACATAATTAATAACAAAAGGGGAACCCTGCATACTGCAGCGTGCCTGCAATCCCAGCAGAATTTAATTCTCATTATGTTTTCACACAATAGTATTCAGTTGTTGAGTAAATGACAATTGAGTGAATGACGAATTTTTCAAAGAAGCATGTTTCATCATTTTAAAAAACAACATGAAGTATTTGCCACTGCTCAAAATAATACTGTCAAAAAACAGCATGTAATAAATGACCCTGCATCTAAATCATTCACATGGGGCCAGCCTGATAGTTCATCAGATTAAAGCGCCTGCTTAGGCAGGGTCCAGCAGCTGGGGTTCAGTCCCTAGCATACTGTGCCATTCATGCCTGTGGGGCACACTGAGGCAGGGACTGAGACTGGGTGAGGTGGTACACACATGTAATCCCAGCCCTTGGGAGGCTGCAAACAAGAGGAGCATAATGAGTCAGATCTACATAGTGAGATCCTGTGCACCCTGTAGACCCTGTTCTAAATACAGAAGAAGAAGAAAAAAAAAAAAAAAAAAAACTCACATTATGGATGGAAAGAGGGCCTTTTTTCAAAAGTGAGAGATGAAAGGACCATAAACTTTATAATGGTGAAAATATTTTGTGGTACATAAGAGCAAGTTTTATAGCTAATCTGTAGTTTCATTCATCGAAAGGAATAAGCCTCAGTCTCTCCAGCCAGTCACAAGTAGAGCATATAATTTTATTCTCATGTTTTTATTTACCTTTATTTTTATTGCTGCTGTTTTAAGCAATGCGTTAATATATTTTCCTAACTATGTAGTTCCATATTTTTCATCCTTCTAGAAGAATATCATATATGTAAAATTTAGCATTGCCTATTGTTTCCAGTACACACACACACATATATATGAATAAAAATTATATGAATAAAAGTTTCCTTACAAAAAGCTTTAAAATCTTGTTTTATTTATGGCAAAGTGTAACTATTTTTTCCAAAAGTTTTTTTGTATTACTAATATGCATTTTATGTAAATTAAAAATTTTATAACCTAACAAATATTGTCATGAGGGTATGGCTGCAACTTTATATAACTAAGCATTATGCTTTATTTAAAGATAATTTTTTACGAATGAGCATATGGATTAAAAGGGCAATATTAATGTTACAATGAGCCTTATTTTTAAATTTGGAGGTGTAACTAATGCAGCTCAGTTCCACAACATTTTTAATCATGCACTCTGGTCAGATCTTGTGCACTGCCATGAGCAAGGTAGGTGTGAATTACTTCAGCATTATTTGGTATGTAGGAGAAATAAGTGTAGGTCATTCTTACTTGACTGTGGTAAGTGTGGAAGAAAGTTCCCTCTGTTTATTTTTATTATTTTAATTTTTTAATTTTATTTATTCATTTATCTTATTTTATTTTTGTACTTTAGAGAAGGGTCTACAGGGTGTTCAGGGTCTCACTACTAGATCGGACTCAAGTAGTGATCTGCCTGTTTACAGCCTCCCAAGGACTGGGATTGCTCCTGCATCACCATGCCCAGTCTGTTGCCATCTCAGTGTGCCCTGGGGGTGAGCTGTCACTGCAGGCCCCAGCGATCAAACTCCTGGCCCTGTGGCTGCTTGCAGGTGCTTTAATCCACTGAGCTATTGGGCTGGCTCTTGTTTATTTTTAATTGAAAAGGCCAAGGTAGTGGTGGTGCTACTGTTACTGCTGCTACTGCTTCTTTCTCCTCTTCTTCCTCCTCCTCTTTTTCTTTCTTCTTCCTCTTCCTCTTCTTCTTGTCATTATTGTTTTGTGGTTATGTAGTACAACCTGAGGAAAATACAGTCACACTCTACTGTCATTTTGTTAAATGTAGTTAATTTAACAGTTGCTTAAACACCTACTTTCTGTTACAATATTTGAGGATTAAATTTTTTTAATTAAAATTTTTTGTTTACCTGTGTATAGTCATGCACGGCTAGGCAGGAGACTGAGGAAACAGGACAAATTCTAGGTCAGCCTTCATAATTGAGCAAGATCTTGTCTCAAAAAAAAAAAAAAAAAAAAAAAAGAGAGGGCTGGGGAGATAGATCAATAGAATAAGCACTTGCCTGGCAAGTGCAAGGTCCTGAGTTCAATCCCCTGTCCCATCAAAAAAAGAAAAAAAAAAGAAGGCAAGCATGGTGGCCCACACTCATAATCCCAGCATTCTGGGAGGCTGAAGCAGGAAGATCACAAGTTTGAGCTCAACTGAGGGTATTTAGTGAGAAAAGCCTGGATATATCTCAGTGTGAAGGCCTGAGGTTCAATCCCCAGTATTTAAAATAAATGAAAATAAATAAGGCTAAGGATGAAGCCCAAGGATAGCGTACTCTTGGGTTTAATTCCCAGTGCCAGGAGAAAACATCACAGGTAACGTGAATTTTCTTCCTGTTTTACTTTTCTCAGCCTGTTAAAGACAGGTGATAGGAGCATAAACAAGGAAGGAAAATTAAGCCACGAGGCATTCAGAGAATATAAAACCATTGCTGAATCTGATCAACTCTATGAAGATACTCTTATTTTGTGTGCTTCGGTTTTTGAGGTAGGATTTCACCAGGTACCTCAGGCTAACCTTTAACCTCCCCAGCTTCAGCGTTCTGGGACCACAGGCATGTACGCTGTTCCTGAAGAATACCCATTTAGGACAAGGCTCAGAGAACTGACTTGCCCAGGGTCTCATTGCTAATAGGGGCAGAACCTAGCCCCTATAATAAAACAGGGCAATATTTCTAAATCTACTCCTCCCGTAATATACATGAACCACCACTTATGAAAACAACACCAAAAAACTGGACAGGTACTAAATTATGTAACCGTCAGCTTTATTGCTCCCAGGGTAAGGCAGGGGAAAAAACCTGCAGAGCTGAGCTGAGCCACCTTCCTGGGCAGCCTCTTGGTAATATGGGTAACAGTTCCATAATGATGAATGGGTTTTTTAAAAATAAGAGATCATGTAAATATTCATTGTTTAGTAGAATTACTTTAATAGATCTGGATCTCTATAAAAGCCAGCTCTATTGATGAGTACACATGACTATCAACTCTGGACAATACATTTAAAGACACAGATTATTCTATAATGTAATTAATTTTAATCCCATCTTTACTTTGTTTTTTAAGAAAATAATCATTTATGATTTTTCAAAATACTTATTTGTCTTGTTGAAATCCAGTTGATAACATATCTTTTATAAAATGCTGGGACTTACTCTTATATTTTATTTTTCTTATTTCTAGATTCAGTGATATCTTTTGGTATGATTTGTGTTAAATACATTTTTCTAACTCACATTAATTTTCATATGTCCGGTTTTTCACAACACAACCATGGCTCTCTGTCACTAAAGCTGAAAGCTGCCACGCTCATCTGTTATCTGCCTTTGTCCCTAAGTCAACAGGATGAATTTATGTGGGATGGTCACAAACAGGAACTGTGTGGTTTAGAAAATGTTTTAATCTGTTTCAAATAACTTAGCAGGGCAATCTAGTAAAAATGACATGATTAATGACTGGAGAGAATTAAAATATTTTCACATTCTGTTCTTAATGACCACTATCTTAAGTTTTTACAGTAAGATTTATAACTTATAAAATAGCACGGGAAAAATATATAATTTGTAATCCACTTGAAGTAGTTTTTACCTTATCAAATTGTTTGCTTTTTAGTAATGCCAGTGGAAATGAAGAACAACTATTATAGCTTTTGTACTATAATTAATTAAATTTATTAACACGTTAAGATTTACTAACTTTAGCATAATAGATGTACAATTAAGCAGAGCAGCGATCCAGTTGGTATGTAATTTATAAAAATAAATTTGTATAATTAGGCAGCTCTTCATTATTTGGAAATTGGCCACTTTAGAAAGTTTAACTATGAATGTTTTCTGTGTGTGTAAATAGGTGGCCAGTGGAACTGTTAATGTTGGAATTTTGCCCATTGGTTTTAGTTACTCTGTCTTTCTTTATCCAGAGATAATGATGTGTATTCATTCTCTGTCATATTTACCTAGAGAAAGCCTTTTTAATCTCTCATTTTTTCCTTCAGTGAGGTTATATATAAATATTACATAAAATAACAAATGAAAGGAAGTCTGTTTTGTCTAAAGATACCATTCGTCTTAAACAAATGCATCAATCTGTCTTTGAAAAGAGAATGATAAGAATTTTGTTGATGAGAGGCAGGTGATGATTAGAGTCAAAGCAAAATATGTTGCAAGTTATATAAGTTAGTACTGAATCCCTTTAAGAATTGGGTATATTTTTCTGATTGTGTCTGCTTAGAAAAGAGGAACCAGGGGGCTGGGGAGATAGCTCCGAGGCACAAGTGCCTGCTGGGCAAGTGCAAGGTCGTGAGTTCGAACCCTGGTCCCACCAAAAAAAAAAAAAAAAAAAAAAAAGAAAAGAGGAACCATACCCTTACATTGTCTCTGCATTTCTTAATTTCCATTACTACTCGAATGTCACTCTTATTAAAACTTCAAAGATTTCTGACAGAAATCTGAAGCTAATCTTTAATCAGGTATTTTATGTATAACCGGCAAGCCTTGTATATGAACTTACAATTCATTATTTTTAGTTTAAAACTGCACAAAATTAACTCTTAAATTTCCTTTTTTTTGGCCACAAGATGTGTTTTGTTTTCATTCAACATGCAAATAATTTTCCATAATATCCCAGGGCAGACCAGAGAATTTGGCAGTCCTGCTATGGGGCTTCCCTTAGAGACCCACAGGCAGTGGCACCAGCTGGCATGCCTGGCTTCCTTGTGCGGCTTGTGGCTCATGTCTGTCTTGCAAGTAGCTCTTCCTCCACATCATGACTGAGGATCTCGGACATGACAGTGGCAAGAAATCCTCTAGACTCTTAGGGAATCTCACTCTGCTTTTTCTGCTCAGGAGTCTCTTTGGTCAGCAGGGGTTCTTTTCCTGAATCTCTGTCCTCTTCAGCTTGGCCCTATCGAAGCTGGTAATTTTTCCTATGTCTGGTTTGTCTGCTGTTTTCTTAAAACAACTTCTCACATGGCCAGTTCTGCTGATAACCCACTACTATTAAGGACTATTGGACTATATTGGGTTATTTTGATAAATTCATGAACCTACAATATTTGAATGTCAGTGGAACACCCATCTCACAAAATAAAACAAACATGGTGATGTAAATGAAGGACCATTATGTAGTGAAAAAGATAGGATAGATACAGAGCTTCCTAGAGTTCAATGAGAAGAAAGATTTGTACTAATAGTGTTTAGACAATATATCATGTCTGCATCTTGTACTCTGAGTAATTATGGCCAAGACAACAATATGCAATATATTAATTATTGTAACTGTCCTACTAACCTCCTTTGAAACTGTCTCATTGCTATATCTTTCTCATTAAAATCAATAAAATAAAAAAATAAAGCAATCTCCTAAAGTGTCTCGCTCTGAGCCCATAGTCCGGGCACTCACACTCACCATGCTGCAGCAGGAGACCTCTTCAGCATCTACTACTGTGAACTCTTTAGGGATCGAGGCATGTTTAATTCATCTATTATATTTATCTCCAACACTAACAGTAACTAGGTCAAAGTGGTGACAAAACGAATTTTTAAGCCATAGCCAAATAAAGTAATCTTAATCATTATCATTTCCTTACCTCCATTTATTGTGAAAACCAATGTATTTGTTATTGGGCCTGCCATCTCCCTCTTTCTTTCCTTCCTTCCCTCCTTCCTTCCTTCCCTCCCTTCCTCCCTCTTACTCTCTTTTACTCCCTCCTTTCTTTTCTTCCTTCCAAGAATAAACCTAGGGGCTCAGCTATGCTAGGGCAGTGTACCCCTGAGCTGCATCCCTAATCCCCCACCCACTGCCCTTTTATGCTTTTCATTTTGAGAGAAGGCCTGACTTATTTCACTTAACATTGCATCTATTCACATATGAATGCTTCTTTTGTCTTTCCTTATGGCAGAGGAGGAGTCCATTCCATATAAGTATCACACAGGAAACAAGGAGACCTTTTTCAAATAGACAGGGAACAGAAGGTGGAGGAAAGGAATAGGGAGGAGATGGAAAGGGAATGGAAAGCTTTGAGGAGAAAAATGATGACCAGAGCTTTTGCTGATAGGAAGGGACTAAGAGTTGCAGGATAGAGCAGAGGTATAGTGGTGATAAGAGAAACTAAAAGGAATTAAGATGGGCTATGGATGTGTATTGGTTTCCCATGATAGATGTAATCATTTACTGCAACCATGTACTAATAAACATTAAATGTGTAAGTTAAACATTATTACTTCTATTTATACTACCTTACATTTAACTTTACCAATCATATTTGGCCCTAAATGAGTGGGGTGCCCTGGAGCTGTCTTCTGAAAAGGAAGACTTTTAACATTTACCCTTTACTACCCTTAAGCTCATGGTAGGTGGGTTCTGACTGTTTCCCTTGACAACATCAAAGGAGCTTTCTGATCATCTTCATGGGAAATACTTGATTTTTTTATTGCTAGCAAAATTTTTTAGCAACCAGAGTGCCTTTGACTCTAAATTTACAGGCATGTCTTGCTGGACAAGCTGGAAACTTTTCACATCATTCATTCAGTTGTACTTTTTGTCCTATTTCTCCGTGCACATCTGGCTAAAAACTGTCAGCAGTACCCATGGCATGCCCTGAATGCTGGTCTGCTTTCAAAGTTTCTCTACCATATCAATTCATTCATCACCTTTAGAGTCAACTTCACACAAAATCTTGGGGCATGGTGACATAGACGGATTACTTGCCAGAGTGCACCGTGGATGGTCTCTAGAGAAGTTTTCAATAGAGTTCTCATTCTTAACTGGAACCTTACGTGCCTGATCTTTACGGTTTCTGCTCCTTTCAGTATTCTGGCCTCTGATCTCTGACCAATATCACTGATTAATCTTTGTTTCCAACACTTTAGGGCTTCTCTAGTCTTCATCTCCAGATTTCTCCAAACTCCTCATGCAACCCAGCTGTACAGTCTTCTGGTCCGCACGGTCAGCTGCCATAGATGCAGTGTCTCTGCTGCTGACGTTCTCATCTCTTAGGCAACTGACCCAGCACCAGCCACTTTAGCCTTGATTAGCTCATGTGTGAGGCGTCTATCCTTGGTCACCCAGCACAAGGGCAGAAGCAGCTGGTGGAAAGGAAGGCTGCTCATGGGCAGCCAGGAGCTGAGCAAACAGCGGGAAGGGAAGCAAGACCGCATCCTTCAGGGCGCCCTTCTGACGTCTCTTCCGGCCAGACCCCGTCTCCCAATGCATGCAGCTTTGGGAAGATATTTTAGGTCAAAACCATATCACCAGTGCAGAGCTATTGTCCTTTTAACTCTGAATATTTCTAGTTTTATTTTATTTACTTAATAAATAAGTATAAGATAGGCTCACTAGTTCACTTTGCATTTTAATAACTAGCAAAATTAAATATTAAGCTTCATATTTATTTATTTATTTATGTCTTTTTTTTGAAACAGGGTTTTGCAGTGCAGTTCAGGCTGGCCTTGAGCTCACTTTTGTAGCCTGGGCTAGTCTCGAACTTGTACCGATCCTGCTGCCTCAGTCTTCCAAGTGCTGGGATTACAGGCATGTGCCACCACACCTGGCTTCATGTATTTTTATAATTCCTAATTCTTTAATGAATTGTTTACTTTTTGTGGGGAGGGGTGAGATTAGGAGTAAGAGTAGGATCTGAGTCAGATAGACTATCATTTAGAACCTGGCTCTGTCTTAAAAGTACTTTAGGGCTGGGGAGATAGCTCAGTGGCCTAAGCACCTGCCTGGCAAGTGCG
The DNA here is from genome assembly GCA_004027025.1 of Myocastor coypus. Lineage (NCBI taxonomy): Eukaryota > Metazoa > Chordata > Mammalia > Rodentia > Myocastoridae > Myocastor > Myocastor coypus. The sequence goes on along the minus strand of PVJA010000854.1, from coordinate 114,244 downwards.
AAGTTCCAAGTTTGGTCCCCAGTACTGGAAACAAAACAAAACAAACTTTAAGACATTATCTGCAGCATGTAATATAATCTCCCTGCATTACACAGTTTTCTGATTTATAAAATAATGTTTATAATTTTATTATCTGTTTCAGTCTTGCAAAGATTAAAATGAAATACCTCATAGTAGTTCAAACACCCAGTAAAATGCTTGCCACACATCTGTGCTGCTGCGGCTGGTGCCGCTGTTAAAGCTCTAAACATAGAGCTAGAAATGTTTTCTCAGGATTTTTGTTTGTTTTATGTTTAATGTTATGGCCCCCTCCCACCATGGAAATTCAGAGTTTTTTATGTTAGTCTTTTCATTCTTTCGTTGTATTTATTTTGAAGTTATGCTGAGAAAATGGTTCTTCATATATATAAAAACATTATGTGTATATTTGAACATGATTGAGCTATAAATGGAATAATAAATTTTAATATCTCAGAGTATATAAGTTTAATAATCCTGTAATCTTTTTATTTTTTGAAACATATTAGCACCTATTCTTGTCAAAAAGGTTTAGAAACAGTCTATAAATATAACAAATTTTTAAAACATGTTTAAGATTTTAACAATAGACTCCCCTGAATATTTAGGAAGGCCCTCTGTGATTGCACAAAGAGCCTTTGTATCCAGTAGAAAATGGTGGTGTATTTGATCCAGTCAAGTACAAAACTGATCATCCCACCTTCCCTCACCACCACAATTCATGGGATAGCTAAATGACTCCTGGATCAAGGCGAATACAGCGACCAGGGCCAGAAGAGGCTGACACCTGGGGTTTTGACCTCCTTGTTTTCTTCTACCAGAGTCCTTTATAATGATAAAGGACACAATGTAACACTTCAGGGGTAGCCCATTGTCAGTGTTATCATAAAGTGGTTCTTAAAGGGCTGGCTACATAGCTCAGTGGATTAAAGCAACTGCTTAGGGGGTTGCAGGGACTGGGCCCCTGGGGGACACTGAGACAGTGATTCAGACTGGGCATAGTGGTCCACACCTGTAATCCCAGTGCTTGGGAGGCTAAAAATAGGAGGATCACTAGGAGTCTGATCTGTGTAGTGAGACTCCGTAGACCCTATACTAAATACATAACAATAAAAACAATAAAATTGCTCTTAAGACTAGTTTGAGAAATAGTGATTAGTTTATATAAACCTACTTACACAGTTAAACTCAATTGAGCAGGCTTTCATATAGGTCCTTGTATAAAGGACAAAAAGTGTTTTTAATGTGAATATTGTGATAAAAACTATGGTAAGAGAGCACTGGCACCAGTCATGCAGAATCCCACTTTTTAATTTTTTATTGTTATGGTAATATTGGCCAATATTATGTTGAGTCTATAGCACCATACACTCTGCAGCTGTGCTTAGCCATCTGTGGTAGTTTATTCTTTTACCATTTAGTTTCTTATGGTTATTAATTAGTCTTTAAGCCATTTATACTGTATTCTTTGGATCTCAGATTTCTTTGTAGATATGTTATTTTTCAACTTCAAATCTCTTGGGTTGGGGACATAACTCAGTAGAATAAGCATTTGCCTGGCAAGCGGAGGGTCCTGAGTTCAGTCCCCAGTGCAGGGGAAAAAAAAATCAACTTGAAATCTGTTAACAAAATCCTCCTTACAGGTCTTTGCTTTAACTGAGGTCTACCTCTCACAGTGCCTTCTGCAGCAGTAATTATACTCCATACCCATACACAGTTTCAGCAACTCTTTATTACCTCTTTTAGAGCTTCATCTTATTTCTCCCACATGAACTCTTCCTTAGAGTTTTACCAACTTATATAATCACTCATTGCCTCTTATCATTACTGTGATTTATCCATTCTCTGGTAATATCCCTTTATTTATTGCGGGTTTTGTCTTTAATCTTGCCGTTCTCATGTGTGACTTCAGTAGTAATATGGGCAGTCCAAACAACAGCTGTTTTTTGTTTCTCAGTCTGAATGTCCTGCCTTTTCCTTTCTTTTCCCATTTTTTTCTTACTTTCTTTTTCACCCACCCTAGACTATACAGTTACCATTTTGTTAATTTTACCCATGCCTCCAAGGTCCTGGATATGTTTTTCTCATAGTACATTCCACATAAAATTTTCCCACCATCTGCTTTCAGTAGTTGTAACACCTTCACTAGAAAAGAATGAAATTATGGGTTAGTTGCCACTAGAGATTTATGGCCCTCAATTTCATATTGATTCTTGGCAACATTCCATAACTTTTCTGTCTTCTCACTTTTCTCAAGACCCCTTTCCACCACTCTTTCCTTTCTGAACAGTAATCTTGTCTCTATTTCTAGACAGAAACTGGAAGCTATGAAGTATAAACTTTTCTTTCCTGTGCACTTTATCTTATACTCTTACTGTGTGCTAGGAAGAATAGTTGTCCCTTTTTGTCCAGATATTCCCATTAGCTATCTCATATGTTCCTCCATCAGTTACTTATTATCATCCCTGAATTTAGAAGCACTTTGATTCTGCTTATTCCACATAGCCTAAAGGTGAACCCAAGCCATCCTGTCATAAAAACAAAATGAAATAAGACTTCTACAGTTTCATTTATTTGTTAATTTCATGTCTCTTCTTTCCTTTGATTTTAAAATTTTCAGTATGCTGCACTAATTATCCCAACTTTGTATTATTCATGGGAAAAGTCTAATAAAAAGGACAAAAGAGAGCTTAGGAATTAGTAAAGGTTAGTAAGTATTTGTAAAAATTTAACCAAATTACTAATCCTAGAAATGCAAATTGTGTTAACTATGAAAATGTTAAGTATTAGGGTTGGGGAGATAGCTCATGCCGTAAGTGCATGAGCTTGCCTTGCAAGTGCACATTCTGGAATTATAGCTCCATTGACACCAAAAAAAAAAAAAAAAAAAAAAAAAAAAAAAAAAAAAAAAAAAAAAAAAAAAAAAAAAAAAAAAAAAAAAGTTAAGTGTTAGTACTAAGAATACAACTTGGTAACTTCTTACTCTAATAATTCCATTTTGGGAGCAAGCAGGCCTGGTGTGTGACTGGGACTGCCCTGGGCCTGCCAGAAACTCATTTGACCCAGCAACCAGGCCCAGCATGTGAATGTGACCACCCTGGGCCTGCCAGAAACTCATTCAACCCAACAAGCAGGCCCAGAATGAGAGTGGGACCACATGGAGCCAGCTAGAAACTCATTCAACACAGCAGCAAGGCCCAGCATATGAATGGAACTTTATACATCAGACAGGCCCATTGTGGAAAACTGTGGCAGAACTCCCTTCAGAGAAGCTAGAGACAAGACCCACCCAGCTGTTCGAGGAACAGAACAAGAAGAAATTGGAAATCACACACCTGAAATGTCTGAAATAATAGCATCTGAAGTAAACAACTGCAAAAAAGTATGGAGGAAATAAGATCAGAAATAATTTCCGAAGTAAAAAAAGAAATTATAACTATAATAAAAGGAGTACTAAGTGCTTCTAAAGATGCTGATAAAAAATAGAGAATAGAAAAATGATGGAATCCTTGTATGTGCAATATAGGAAAGTACTAGATGTATGAAGTAGATTCAAAGTGCTAAACAGGAACTTAAAACTTCAACCACGAGCTGGCAAAACAGTTTCAATGATAGTGAAAATAGATCTGAAAACCTTAAAGACACCATTGCTGCTAGTGAAGAGGTAAGTAAAGATCTCTTAGAAACAACTAGGATGCAAGAAAAAATAATTCAACATCGGCAAGATGATGCAGTTGAACAATGCAAGAGTGGTAGGCATCAATGACAAGGAAGGAGTCAATACAAGTGATATAAAATGAATATGGACAGAAGTAATAGCAGAAAACTCCCCAATTAAGGGGAGACAATTTGACATTCATGTAACTGAAGCATATAGAACTCCAAATAACATCAACCCAGTTAAAACCACACCCAGACATATAACAGTCAAGATCCCAGAAATTCAGCATAGTAACAGTATATTAAAAGCTGCTAGAAAAAAGAAACAGATCACACTTAAAGGAAAACACATCAGAATAACAGCAGATTTCTCTTTACAAACCATCAAGTTAAGAAGAGCATGGAGCAATGTACTGCAAGCCTTGCAATAAAACAAATTCCATCCTAGACTGATATACCCTGCAAAACTCCCTTTCACGTGTAATAGAGAAATGAAATACTTTCAGGTTGAAGAACAACTAAAGAATTTAATGATGACAAACCCACTGTACACAGTTTGCTAAAAGATATTCTAGAGAGGGCGAGCAAAATGACCACAACTCCATGAAGAAGAATGGAAGGAACTCACTAAATAGGGCAAACAACTAAACATAGGAGAAAAAGAGGTATGCAAAGCAGTCTTTCAACTATTCTTTTTGTATACAGCTGCAAAATATTTCCATCAGCATATTCTATAAATGGACTTTTCTTGCACCCTATGGGTCATGATTCTGTGTGGGTCTATAGGATGGATATCAAGGAAATAGCAGTAGCTCAGTCCCACAAGTGACACCTGGCCACCAGTATGCAACATGAATATTGTCCATGTCTATGACATACTAGAACTTTGGACGATATCCTATACCCAAACTGTTAGAAGTTCTGGTAATATATTTTCCATTCCAGTATTTATGTTATGTTTTATTCTTAGTAGTTTTTTAATACCATGGAAACTTCTTCTTAAATGATATTTTTGTATATATTAACCTATTCAAATACTAAAAAAAATTCCATTTTGGAGAATTTATATAGAAAATATTCAGAGGTAGTTATTAAAGAATGCTCATAAAACATGATCATAGCAAAAACAAACAAACAAACAAACACCTGGATAAAGAACAGCTAAGTAGCCTAAATTTTTAATAATCCAGAGAGGAAGCCACATTCTGTTTACACAGTAAAGGTATGTAGCAAATACACCAAAATGTTAATGTTAACCACTTCAGTGTGATATGATAAGGAATTTGTCTTTTTTAATAGTTTCCTATAATTTTCTAGTTTAATTTACAAGAGCATTAATTATATTTATAAACAGAAAAGAAAAAAATTATGCATATCAATTCCTCGCTCCCTATGTCCTTCTGCCCCAGAAGAAGAATAAAATGCTTTGCACAATGGTGTTTTTAATTTCTGCAAGCTTTCATTATGTTTTAGTTGCCCTTAGTGTACCTTCATGGGACACCAGAGTATGTGATGAAAAGGAAGGGAGATTGATTTGTAAAGTTTTGCTATGAATGTCTAAACAATGATAGGAATGTTCTGAGCTATGCAAAATAGTATGAGAGAGAGGAGAGAACTCATGAATGAACGAGGGGAAAAGAATGAGCACCTGCAGGAAACAAGTATCTCAAGATAAAAAAAATATTAGGTTCACATTAACATTGCATAAGTTTTTTTCATAGTAATTTCAGTAAACATTAAGACTGAAAATCAAAACTTTGTCTAGTGAGAAGTAAGGAATACTGGCTCTGTCTCTCCAAAATGAGAAGTGGCTAATGACAGTTCCTTTTCAGAAACTACTCTTGGATGAAGATATCCAGGATATATGCTTTTATTTCATTTATTATAATTATCATTATTATTATTATTAATAATTTTGTAGTACCGGGGATTGAACTCAGGACCCTGTGCTTGCCAGTAAGTACTATTCTACTAAGCTATCTCCCCGGCCCATCCATGATATATGCTTTTAGAATAAACTTTTATTTTGTGACTTCACAAATGCAGGTTGAAACTTGTGTGGATCTTGTGAGTCTGTCCTTTGTCCATAATTCATTTCTGTATAAATAGTACAGTTGTATCAAATCCTGGCCCATACATGATATAAGCAGTGAATAGGTTAATTTTTAAAAATGTAAACATAGATTGCATGTTCTTGAGCTTAGAATTTCTTTTACTATGGAAGTAACACAATGGAAAAGGTAGGTTTCTAGGCTAATTCATTAAAATATTAACCTAAATTTATTCAGGATTTCTGGTTTAGATGCTAAAAACCAACTTCCTATTCCACTGTGATATTTGGGCTGGGGCAGAATTCTGTTAGCTCTCAGCAAGCATTTGGAGCAATTTTTTAATAGTAATCAGGTACAAGGTTTACTTAAGTTGCTCAGTGACAGAAATGGGAAGTAAATGAATGTTTTCAGAGTTGTTGAAGTTAAGAAAGCATGAAGCCCAGATGCTGCAAGAGTTATCAACAGAATTGTTGGTGTACTAGAAGATCATGAAAAGTAGGATTAGAAGGAGAAACTTTGAGCCAAGTGCTAAAAGAAAATGGGAGAGTATCCCAGGAATTCACAGACGGAATGGAAAAGAGGGTAGCTAAAGACTTCAGAAGCAGAGTTGCTTGAGTGATGAAGCTTTAAAAATCCTGACTCTCCAGTTGCAGCAGTCCTGTCACTGGCACCTGTAATTATTTATATCCACTTTAGCCCAAACCTAAGTAAGAGTACCAAATTCAGCTTCATTTAGAGAATTTTTTTCTCAACCCCAACCACATGTAAGAATAACCAAAGAAACCTTTAAAAAATTAGGTCCCTACACCTGTCTTCACCCATTTACTCTAAAGTCTCTGTAGTTGGAGCTCAGATGTTACTTTTTTTTTTAAAGCAGTGTAGGAGATCATTGTGTACCTAGGAAGGATAATTGCCAATTGTTATCAGAAGTAAATTACTGTATATAAGGATAGAAATAGACCAAAGAGATAGCTCAGCAGACTAAGCGCTGAGGCAAGCACAGGGACTGGGGTTCAGTCTCTGGTACTACTTGTCAGTTTGGCCCTGCTCGCAGTGCATGCCTGAATTCTAGCTCTGGTGAGGCTGAAAACAGGAGGATCATTACATTGAGAGAGCTTGTACCAAATGTATTTTTTAAAAAGGCAGAAATAGAGTGTTTTATTCAGCATTTTAACCTCTGCATCCCACAAGGACTTGACTATTAATTCAAATTCTAAGAATATTTGCTTGAACACAAGACTGAATAAAAAGCTTAACAGTGAATGTATTGAATTAGCTCTAGTTCCATATACTATAGTTCAGCATTAGGTCACATTTGTAACTAGTCCGTTACTGACCTTGTTTCAATTCTGGCAACTGTCTAAACCAGTGGTTCTCAATCTTTCTAACGCCATGACCCCACAGTATACAGTTCCTCATGTTGCAGTGACCTCAAACCAAAAAATAATTCTGGTGGCTACTTCAAAACTGTAATTTTGCTACAGTTATGATTCGGAATGGCTTTAGGTGACCTCTGTGTTTTGATCATTCGACCCCCGCCGGGTTGCGACCCACAGGTTGAGAACCGCTGGTCTAAACAATCCCCTTTGGTTGTGAGTCTTGGTTTCACATCTTGTCCCTGGATTCCTTATTTTTAGTCCTTGTTGTCAGGAACCTAACAAAAAATGTGGTCCCAAGTCACACTCATTTTCTGTGACTGAGAAACCTACTCTGAATCTGAGCCAAATAGCTAAGGGCCTGTACATTTGGCTGACCTTTTAACTTCAGCAATACCATTTTCTCTCAGATTCCTTATCAGTGAGTTCTGTTTCTTCCATTTCAAATTCTCTCTTGTTAATCTCTTGCTCTGAAACTGATTAAAGTTTGTAAATATGTAGGGATAGCACGTTTGTTTAGTAGATATAATTAATTATGTAATTCATATTATTTTCATATAATCTGTTTTTGAAAAATGTAGCTAGGCATGGTTGCATGCCTGTAATCCCAGCATGCAGAAGGCTGAGGCAGGATTACCTATTATTCAAGAGCAGCCAGGGCTACATAGTGAATACAAGACCAGCCTGGGCTACATAGCCAGGCTTTGGCTCCATTGTATGAGAGAGACAGAGAGAGAGGGAGGGGGAGACGAGCAGGGAGAGGGAGAGGGAGAGGGAGAGGGAGAGGGAGAGGGAGAGGGAGAGGGAGATTTAACAGTTCCTACAATAATTGGAGATTGACAAGTTTCTTTGAACTTCTGATGTTTTTGATTTACATAGCTCACTGGCTTTTAGTACATAAAAGTTTATCAGTGTTATATATTTGTGAACTGTTTTTATTAAAAGATAGCTTTTTATCCTAGTTAATGTTTTGGAACTGATCTGTTTTTCTAATAGCAGTTGCACCATTTGTACTTACCTTGTGTTATACTTATGTATCTCTTTAAAAATTTAACTTCTATCATTTTAATTTATATGTGCCTTTTACAAACATAATACTGCTATATTTTGCTTTTCATTTTTTACCCAATATGGGAAAAGACAGAGAATTTAATCATTTTACTCTTATCATGAGAATAGAAACAATTTGAAATATATCTACTACTTTAGGTCTCTTTGCTACTCTTATTTTGTATATATGTATGTACTTGTTTATAAAAGATATACACATGTATATAACATATGGATATTGTACACTATAAAATTATAAAACAGTGAATTTTCCCTTAAATCTATTACTCTTATTGTTATGTATGTAAGTCTGTATACTTTCAGGGTCTCTCTTTTTAAAAACACAAATATAAGTGACTTTATCATGAATATATTGCTTTGTGACTTGTTTCAGCCACTGAACAAAGAACTATTATTAACATAATAGTTGTGCACATTGGTAAATATTTATCTGTAATATCTTTATGATTTTAAAATATACCTTTTTATAAGGTATTTATGAAGTAGATTTTCTATACTGTGAGATTACAAAGAATTCTAGAAAGACTATCAAGTTATATAGCTCTATGTGAGATATAAAATCCATGTAAAATCTATGCAGTTGTATATATGCATATATATGAATTAAATGCTTTTATATGCTTACATATATTAAAGACATCCGTATGCTTGAGTATTTATTTTTGAATATAAATTACCAAAATCCCATTACAAAGAAATATAAAATCTTAGGTCTATATAACTATATAGGGATGAGATTGGGAAAGTACTCAAAAGCTACCCCAGAGGCAAGCTCAGACTGTCATGGCTTCACTGGTGAATTTGATGATTCCTTTTGTTGTTGTTTTTAAAGAAAAAAAGTTTCATTTGGTTTATGATTTGAGAGTGTTCAGCTCATGATGAACTGGCTTCAAGATAGAACTATCATGATGGTAGGGCAAGGGGAGTGAAGGTGTTTCACGTCATGGTGGCCAAGAGAAGAGCAGGGGAACAGGACCAGAGAGTGATGAGGCTAAGGACCAGAAGAAGACACCGAGGCCATGGAATACAAGCTGCTCAGAAACCAGAAAGTGTGCTTTACTAATCTATTTTGTGACTCACAAGCCAATTAAGTTGGCAGGTAAGCTTAACTGTCACAATCCAGCCCTTGTCAGCTAGACACTGAAATACATCTCCTTAAATCATATTGTCTGAGTACCAACAGTAACACATTCTTCATTCTCCCTAACCTAACACAGCTGTCCTGCATATAGCCAAAAACACAGTGCCTTCCATAATGTCTCAACATGGCTCAAAATTTCAACTCAAAAATCTTCTCTGGGACACATGTCCAATTATTAGCAGTGAGAAGGGTTTCAGAAGGGTTGGTCCGTGATTGAATGGATCCAACATAGGCACATGATGACAGAAAGCCTGGTATACCGCTTTATGGTAGCCAGGATAGCAGAACAGTGTCCTGGTGGGCTTTTCATTAATTAAAATAATTAAAGGTAATTCTTTACAACCACTTCCAAAAAGTAGAAAATAAGAGTAGGTTTTCTATCATTAAACAAGTCCAGCAATTCTGATAGCAAATTGAGACAAAGGTCACAAAACAACTGCAAACCAGCATCACTCATGAATATATACACAGTGTTTAAAAATACTAGCAAAACATAAAATATAATCAGTTGTGATTTATCCCAACATTTCAAGGTTGTTTCAACGTTCAAATTCAATATTTCAGACCATGGTGCCATGACAAGATTTCTTTCTTTCCTTTTCTTTCAAGCTGAATGGTATTCACTGTGTATGTATACTATGTTTTTTAATCCAGCAGTCTGTTGATGAATGTATGGATGTAAGTTGATTCTGTATATTGGCTACTATGAATGCAATCTATATAGATATTTCTCTTCAAAATACTGATTTTAATACCTCAATGTATACCCAGTAGTATGATACCTCAATGACGTCATAATTCTATTTTAAATTTGTTGAGGAACCTCTATATTATTTTCTATAATGGCTGTATATTCCACAAAAGTTGTCTTTTCTACTTACCCTTGCCAACATTTGTTATCTTTCATCTGTCTAATAGCCATTGTAGTAAGAGTGAGGTAATGCTTCATTATGGTTTTAATTTACAGTTCACTGGTACTTAGTGAAGTGTAACACTTTTTCATATTTCTGTTGGCCATTTGTATGTCTTTTACCAAATATGCATCAGATCCTTTGCCCATCTGTTAATCAGGTTATTTTCTTTTCATTGAGTTGAGTTTGTTATGTATTTTGCATATTGATTCCATAGCAGATGTATGATTTGCAGATATTCTTTTTCTATTCCACAGTTTGGGTCTTCACTCCTCTGATTGCTTCCTTTGTTATGTGGAATTTATTAGTCTGATATAATCTCATCTGTCTGTTCTTGCTTTTGCCACTTGTACTTTCAGGAGTATATAAAAAATCATCATCTAGGCTATGTCATGGAGCTTTCCTCTATGTTTTATTGTAGTACTTTTATAATGTCAGGGTTTATATTTAAGTCTTCAATCAATTTTGATTTTTTATTTTGAAGAAAATAAAAATAAACATAAAAACAGTGGTATCAAATTTCAAAATAAGATTGTAGGAGAGCAACAATGATTAGTACATTGTGTATTGTTATCTTCAAAGTAGTTGCTTTTAATATAAGATATAGGCATAAGGCTTGGTTTTCAATGAGCTAATAGCAACTAATAATGTAACTATCTTAACTATCTTGTGTGCATATAAATATATTTATTTTTCTTTTTTCCTTACCTTCTTTTCTTCTTTCTCCCATTACAACATCTCTTTCTTTTTGAGCAGTTTCTTTCTCCTTCAGAATATCTAATGTACATTTTTTTTCTTGTCTTTTTGAGACAGGGTCTCACTATGCTGATTAGGCTAGCCTTGAGCTCACTTTTGTAGCCCAGGCTGGTCTTGAACGCCCACTGATGCTCTTGCCTCAGCTTCCTAGGTGCTGGGATTACAGGTGTGCACCACCATACCTGGCTCTATTGTACAATTTTGAATTGATTTTTCTGAGTTATCTGAGATGAAAGTCTAACTTCATTCTTTTATGTGTCCTTTTAAACACTAACCAGCTATTAAAACTTTAAAAAAACAGACTAGATGTGGGTGGTCCATACCTGTAATCCCAGTGCTTGGGAGACTGAGAACAGGAGGGTCACTACAAGTCCAATCTGTATAGTGAGACCCTATAGTCCCTGTACTAAATGCATAAAATTTTTTAAAAATTAAAACTCAGGAAAACTATTCTACTAGAAAGCTAAAATGTGTGGGAATAAATTTAACCAAGGAAGTAAAAATATATATGCTGAAAGCTGTAAATAATTCCTGAAAATAATTGAATAAAGCACAAGTAAGTAGATACTATGTTATGAATTAGAAGAAATAATATCGTTAATATATTCATGGTACCAAAAATGATTTACAAGTTCAATGAAATGTCTATCAAAACTTTAAAATGATTTTCACAGAAGTAGAAAAAACAACCTCAAAATTAATATGAAACCACAAGATCCAAAATAAGCAAAGCAATTTTGATTGAAATCTACTACAAAAGTATTTGCTGTGTAGTTTGAATGGTTATGTCCTTCCCAAATGCAAAACTTAAACTCCAATTCAGTAGGTTTGAAAGTGAGCCCTTAGGATGTTCAGGAATTTGATCATGGAATCTCTGCTCTCATGGATAGGAGTAATTCCTTATAAATGGAACTGGGGAGAGAGAGAGAGAGAGAGAGAGAGAGAGAGAGAGAGAGAGAGCTAGGATGTTTGTCCTTTCATATTCTGTTATGTGAGGACTTGACAATAAGACATTGTCTTGTAAGCAGAGAGAACTAGTGATCACCAGACACTGAGTCTTCCCAGACTCTAGAACTGAGAGAATTGACTTTCCGTGTTTTTATTAATTATCTAGTTTAAAATACTTTATTATAGCAGCACAAATGGACTAAGACACAATAACAATCAAGGTAGTATGGTACCAGCAAAGTCAAAACAAACCCAAAACTCCAGACATATACATCAATGAAATAAAGAGCCCAGACATAAATGTATTCATATGTGGTGAATTTTCTAAAACAGAAATGTCAAGAACACACCATAGGAAACAACAGTTTCTTAATGTATAATTATAGGACAGCTTCAAGGTTTTTGTATGAGAAAGATTTCATTCCTTTTTCACTCTTCCTTTTGATTTAAAAAATTTCACAATATAAGCTTTGTGTGGTGGCACACACCTGTAATCTCAGCACTTAGGAGGCTGAGGCAGGGGGATCCATGTGAATTCAAGACTGGCCTGGGGTACAAAAGTGAGCTCAAGGCCAGCCTGAACTGCATCGCAAAACCCTGTCTCAAAAAGACAAAACAAAACAAAAAAGAAAAACACAATATAGAAATCTAGGTTAGTGGTCTTTTGTTTCAACATTTAAATATTTTACCCATCTCTTTTTTTGAATGTGTTATTTCTGAGAAGTTGATTACAATGCTTTTACTTTCTGTTCTACAGTTAAAGTATTTCCCCCTTTTCTGGTTTCTTTCAGAAATTTCTCATTATCTTTAATTTTCAGAAGCTTGAATATATTATGGCTATACATATTTATCTAGCTTGGTGTTATTTGAGCTTCCAAGAAAGATGGTTTGTTGTCTGTCATTAATTTTGGAAATTTCTCAGTCTTTATTACTCTAAACATTTTTTCTGTTCCTTTTTCACTTTCTGATATTCTCATTGGGCAGATGTTGCACTCTTTTAAAATTGTCCTGCATCTACTGGATTCTGTTCCTTTTGATACTTTTCTCTTTTTTGCATTTTTAAAGTGTCAGTTGACGTTGCTTTTTATTGCTTATTTCATTTATTTTTGTTTTTTGATATACTAGAAATTGAACCCAGGGAGCACCAAAGTATATCTCCAACTCCCCTGCCTCCTCTCTTTTGAGATAGGAATTTGTACAGTTTCTCAGGCTAGCCTCGAGTTTGCCATCTTCGTGCCTCTCTTCCTGAGAGACAGAGATTTATAGGTGTGTGTCACCACACCTGTCTCTATAGACAGGTGTTCTATCCACAGGTCCTTTCCTCAGTTGATGAACCCATAATAGAAGCTATTTAGATTACAGTGTTTATTTTATTTCTAGCATACTTCTTTGATTCTCTCTTACAGTTTCTCTTGTTCTGCCTACATTACCATCTATTTTTGTATTTTGCTTAATCTTTTCATTAGACCTCTTAGGATGTTAATCATAGTTATTTTGAATTTCCAATATCATAATAAAATCATCCCTAAATTTGAATCTTGTTTTCATGCTTATTCTGTCTCTTCAAAATTTTTTTTTTCCTTTAGTATGTCTTCTTTTTTGAAATTGTAGCGAGTTCTGTGAAAGGAACTGAAGTGAGTTTTTCATATGTTTCATATTTATCTGGCTAGGAATTAGATTACACTTATTATTTCTTATGCATAGTTCCTTTAATTGTAGCATCTTGTCATTATACAGGAGCCTTACTGATGTGGCAGTAAAATATGGGGAGGAGCCTTCCATCATGGACCTGTGATCAGGTTTTAGTCTGTTAATGAGCTCGTTTCTTTGGAATGTGTCTTTCACCAGTGCTTCTCAGCCTCTTCCTCTCCGCTTTAGTGAAGTAGCAAGGCTAGCAGACACAGGATTTGGGTATTTCCCTTACTCCACATTACAGGCTTAAAGTGAACTGGGTTTCATTGTATCTTTTCTCACAAGGCTGGTTAGAATCTGGCAAAGCCTGGTTGGTTAGGCTCTTGTAAAACATTTCAGCTGAAGAACAGGTATTATAAAATAGAACAGAGTGCTTAAGGTGTAGTTTAAAATTTCAATTTTTACCTTCTATTGCTGGAAATATAGGAGACTTTTCTCTGATTTTTCATTATAACAGCCTTAAAAGGTTATGTGAAGTATACCTATGGTGGCCTGTCCCTTATCCTCAAGACTGGAACTTCCTAGAGTTTTTTATCTCTTTAACTTGTTTACCTTTAACTCTAGAAATTGGTGAGTACAGTGTAATTTCTCTTGTGCTGTGTCTTGCTCTTTTCATTGTTGTGCAAAATACCCAATACCCAAAGTTAAAGGATGACAGGTTTATTTAACTCACTTTATGAAGACTTTTGTCCATAAGCAGCTGGCTCCAAGGCAGAGTGGCAGATGGCAGAGTGGTAACAGTTCATTGTGGTGTAAGACAGCAAAAGCCATAAGAGCCAAGGGGGCGAGGAGCCTCTTTCTGCTCCTTTTTGTCTTAGCCATACTGCTGGAACTAGGGTAGTGCCAATCCAGTCACTGGACTGCTCTTGCAACCACGGGCCTTAATCTCAGCACTGTACATTTGGGATTCAGCCACTGTGAAAAGTCTTGTGACCACATGAGGCTTTGAGGGGACATTTGTGTACCAAGAATGGCCCCCTGGTACTACTGGCTTCCACTTCAGTTTCTGATTCTGGGTTTGTGATTTAATAAACAATGATTTTTTTGTATTCATCCATTTTTCAGTTTGGGGAGCAGCAGTTGGCTTAGCATCTCATTTTTTTTTAAAAATGTATTTTAGTACATGGTCTACAGGGTTGATCTATGTAGGTCAAACTTGTAGTGATCCTCCTGTTTTCAGTCTTCCAAGCTCTGGGACTATAGGCACATACCACCATGCCCAGTCTCAGTCACTGTCTCAGCAACCCCGCACAGCATGCCAGGGATCACACCCCAGTCCCTGCTTCAGTATGCTGAGCTCTCTGGCTAGCTCAATATTTTTTTGATGGATCTAACAACAGCTATTTATTTCCAATATTTCAGTCATATATACATACATATATATGTATATATACATCTGTCTATCTATCTATCTATCTATCTATCTATCTATCTATGTAATTTATATATTTATGTTACAACAACTTCCAAGATCCTTCTGGCTGGACCAGAAACTGAGTGCTGAGTGTACCTTAACTCTATTTCTGTACTGTAGCTGCCATGGCCTGAATGTTTGCATCCCATTCCAATTCACATGCTAAAATCCTAACTCCCAAGGTGATGATATTAGGAGGTGGTTCTTCTGAGTGGTGATTAGGTCATGAGGGTTAGGGGCTCCTGAGTGGGATTAGTGGCCTAGTGGCCTTACAAGTGGGCTCAGGGGAACTTTTCTCCTTTAACCATATGAGGATAAAGCACATGGGCCTTCACCAGACACTCAATCTGCCAGCACCTTCATCTTGCATTTCCTTAACTTCACAACTATAAGAAATACATTCTTCTCTGTTTTATAAGTACCTAGCTGGTGGCACTTTGTTGTACCTGAACAAATAACAATAATAGCAGTAATTATCTAAAAATGAAATTAAGAGAATAATTCAATGTATAGTAGTTTCAACAGGAGTAAAATACTTGGGAATAAAATTGATAAGGGAAGTTTAAAAGTAGAAAATTCTGTTGAAAGAAATTAAAGTAGGCTGAAATAAGCAGAAAGACATTTACACACATTGGAAGATAATATTTCAAATTTGGCAATATTTTTAAAATTTTACTACAGATTCAACAAGTTTTTTATTTTCCCAGTGGGCTTTTTTGCAGAAATTGGCAAGCTGACTTTGCTATTCATATGACAGTTCACCTGAATGCATGGTAGCCTGACAGCTTGAAAAACAAAGGACTTAGTGCAGGCTACAGTAGGAAAGATGATGTGCACTGGCAAAAGTACTGAAGAGGCACATGAACTAGAGGAGTGACACGGAGGATAAAAAATGCATCCTCACAATTATGGTTATTGGATTTTCAAGAATATTTGTGATCTTGTTACATGTAACTATAAAAGCACAAATAGTAAGAGCAGAGATATCAAAATTTGACATAAGAAAAATTAATGGGGGCCAGTGAGCTAGCTCAGTGGACTAAAGCACCTGCTTTGGTAAGCTTAGGCAAGCATAGGGACCGTGGTTCAATATGGGCACCACATGCTGTGTGGGCCCTGCCCCCAGAAACTCTGAGCTGGCCACTCACACCAGGTGTGGTGGCACATGCCTGTAATTCCAGCACTGGTGAGGCTGAAAATAGGAGGATCTGCTTAGTGAGACCCTGTAGCAAATACATAAAAAAGTAATAATAATAATTTTTTTAAATGAATGACTTTTGTGTCTCAGTGGATGCCATCTCAAAATTGAAAAGGTAATTCATAGAATGAGAAGAAATAGCTATAATGCATATGTCTGATAAAGGACTCATCTCTAGAAGGTATAGCTCAAAAGATAAAAAGCACAATTTAAAAGTTACAAAGTGTTTAGGTAGAACATCTTCTTGGGGAAGGTAATATGCAAATGTATAATGTACCCTTTTGAAAAACTTTGAAGGACCAGTCAAATAGCTCAATGGATTAAAGCGCCTGCAAGCAGAGGCAGGGACAGGGGGTTCAGTTCCTGGGCTTGCTGTGCCAGCCCTACCCCCCAGGACACACTGATAGTAATTGAGACCGAGTGTGGTGGTGTGCACCTGTAATCCCAGCTCTTGGGAGGCTGTAAACAGGCAGATCACTATGAGTCTGATCTAGTAGTGAGACCCTGAACACCCTGTAGATCCTTCCCTAAAAAAATACAAAAAAAAGGAAGAAACACTTTAAAACAACATTAACCATTTGGAACACCAAAATAAAAACTACCAGTGAGATGCTACTTTCCACTAAATAGCATGACCAAAATAAAAAGATATTGTGTTGACAAGGGTATAGAGAAATTGAAACATATTTATATTGTTGTTGTAAGTATAAAATTGTACAGCCTCCTTAGAAAGTTGTTTGATAGAGCTGGGGATATAGAATGTATTAGAATGCTTTTGTGGCATACATGGTGGGGGAGAGAGAGAGAGTTTGGTAATTCTTCAATAGTAAATATAAAGCATTTTCACTTCTAGCTATATAACCAAGGTAATTGATAACATGTTTTCATTTTATAGTCATAGCAGCATTTTTCATAATAACTAAAAGATGGATAAAATCTAAATGTCCGTCAACCAGAAAATGGATGAATACTACATTCAATATTTTATTCCAGTCAATGGAATATTACTCAGCCATAAAAACAAATGGAATACAGATTCATACCACACCATAGATGAACTTTGAAAATGTTATGTAACCAATCAAATAAATAAAGACATAATGCATAATTCTATTAATATCAGATGTATAGAATGAGTGACTCTATACAGAAACTAAACAGAGTTAGTGATTGACCAGAACTGGGGAACTCCAGAATTTTTCTCTTTTCTGCCCAGGTTCTTTAAAGCAATTAACAATTTGGTTCCAAATTATTAGTCAATTATTAATAAAATGCCTTTTCAGTCTGTAAAATCCATTCTGCATGTTGCATTAGCTTTCAAAATCATAGTATAAGTTAGGCAGATTTAGCATTAACTTACAGATTTCATTAATCAGAAATATCTCTTGGCCCGGCAGGATGGCTCAGTGGTCTAAAGTGCCTGCTTAGGAAAGCTTGGGCGGCTGCAGGGACCGCGGTTCGATCCCCGGCACCACATGCTGCGCCAGCCCTGCCCTCGGGGCAGGCTGAGCTGGCCATAAAAATAAACAAACAAAAGTTCTGAAACAAGAAAAAAAAATAAATAAAATTATTTAAAAAAAAAAAAAAGGAAATATTTCTTAAGTGGTAAGTTGTTTTCTACATTGAGCTTTATGTTCTAATCTTCCAAGAAACACAATGCTTAGAATAAGAATAGAACAGTATGCTTTCTGTATGCTTCTCTGTCTAAGACTTTTCGTAGTTACTAAAACTTGCTTTCCAGCAAATTTGTGTTGATTTGATTTCCATCTCAATTTTATGGGCGTTTGTATTCTCCATAATTTCTTTCTTTAAGACTGAATGTTTTTATTATTTTAATACCAAGCATGCCACCTTTGAAAACTAGTATATAATTAGTGTTTTTGCTGTATTAATTATCAAATTTAATTTTAATATAGTTTTTTGGCTTTTAAAATATTTCTAAATATTGCTTTGTACTGCTTTATTCTTGGCTCCAGGGCAGGGCTTGTTGGCATTTCACTGGGGGACAGTTTAAGGGCATGGACTCAGAATTCAAGCTTCTGTTCATCTGCTTGTTCTTTGTGTCAATTTGATCTAAAAACTTAATGCCAACTTCAACTTCATGGGCTTGTTCAGGGACTTAAATGACCTTTAGGCTTATTAAGATATCTGCCACATTTTAAGAAGTACTGAAATCGTTTCTGATGATTCCTATTTGTGTTTTGTAAAGAAAAAAAAAAAAAAAGCAAGCTAGACACAGATCAAGAGAATAATGTAAAGTTAGTTTGTGAGTTATATTGGCTCTCTTCTGGCTTCTTCCCAGGGAACTTCTCCTCACGTGAACTATGCAGACCTTTCTGCACTGTAGCATCTGAAAACTATTTATCAGAAGCATTGTCAGTACCCTTTCCAACCTTTGATGGGTAGTACATTTAATATATAATTTTATCCTCATTTGAACAGTTTGGGAATTTGCAGGTACTTAGTGTGCAGCTTATTAGTTCAGTGTGCCTTTCAAATAAATTCATCTCAGTTAGTAGAATACTCTGTTTAAGATACAATGATTACTTAAGTCTGCCTTTCTTGCTTATATAATAAAGGCAAGTAGAAGGTGTATCAAGTGAACTAAGGGATGTTTGCAGCTCTGAGTGTGCGTTGGAGATCTTACTTCTTTTGATTACTGACATTTTTCTCTCTCAAAAGCTTGTAGGAATGGGAATATGAGCTTTCTTTGGGGAAGCCTTACTTGAGTTGTTTCTTGTTATATGTTTTACAGATCTGTCTATTCTGTGGTTGGATAAAATATATCCTTTCAATGGCCACCAGTACAACCTATGTGCATATGCTACCTATTATGCTCAGATCTCCTTTGTAAAATCCATATGCACAAGTGAATGTGAAATGTGTGTTATTCTGCCTTTGAAAAATTTGAATGATCATGATATTTTTTGATCATTAGATTAGCAAATGCTTACATTTTCATGAAATTCCCTTTATAAATTGATTTTAGTTTCAGGTATTCAATCATCTTTGTCTCAAAGAAAAACAAGAACGGAATTAGGTTATTGATAGAAAGGAAGCAAGACACAGCCAATGTGAAGTATTACTACTTCATAATATATTAATATGGCATTAATATTTATAATCCTTTCAATATATTTATATTTAATATATGCTAAGTATATAATATGCCTTTATTTTAATATAGTTCATGTGAATTTATTTTTTATTTTAAGTATGCAAAGAGGACGTCATTTTTATTATTTGGTTTTATTTTATTTTATTTTTTTTTGCTTTTTGAGACAGGGTCTCACTATGCAGTTCAGGCTGGCCTTAAGCTCACTTTTGTGCTTAAGCCCAGGCTGGTCTCGAACTCACATCGATCCTCCTGCCTCAGCCTCCCGAGTGCTGGGATTACAGGTGTGCGCCACCATGCCCGGCTATTATTTGGTTTTATATGAAGAAGATGATAGTGATTGAAGAGAAAACACTAAAGGGTATATAGTCTACTGAGCTATCTCCCAGCCCCTAAAGAGCATATAGTGTAACATACTTTTTAAAAAAATACACAAGGTCTTACAATGGGAGAACTGAGTTAAATAATTTAGAGTTGTGTTTGGCTACCTATTATTGCAGTTATAATTTTCCCTTGATTGCAAACCCCTTTTATTTTATGTAATTTTATTTTTAATGGCACAGTTTTTATTTTTATGTAAGTAAGTCTATTCAAAGTTTTCCTATTTGTTAACTTGGCATTTTTTTTTTTTTTTTTTTTTAGATGAAAGCCATCATAGGCTTATGAGACAAGAGTGAATCAGCTTTTAAGGTTGCTTTGACTGAAGTTTTTTCTAAAACTGCCACTTGAGTACCTGAAATATGTGTACTCTCTTTGATGCTGTAATAGAAGAATAAGTACTAACTCTGTGTTGCCTCTTCTTGTGTCCTTTAGAGGGCTTGTGGTCCATTGCACTATTTCTGGGCTTTGAAGTCCTGTGCTGTACTCAAAAGTTTCTAATTACTGTAGCCCCAGTTCATAGTTAAATGGATATGTTGCATAATGAAATCTGAAAACAGCACCTTAGTGGCTATGACTTTTCATTTAAAACTATATTAAAGAGGCTGGGAGGGCCAGACAGATAGCTTAATGGACTAAAGTGTCTGTGTAGACAGAGTGCAGTAGCCAGGGTTCAATCCCTAGTGTGCTGTGCCAGCTCCATCCCCAAGGCTCGTTGAGATAGTGATTGAGACTGGGTGTGGTGGCGTGCATCTGTAATCCCAATGTGTGGGAAGCTGAAAACAGGAGGATCACTACAAGTCCATGCTGTGTAGTGAGACCCTAAACACCCTGTAAACCCTGTACCAAATAAAAAGGGTGGGGGGCTGGGGCGATAGATCAGTGGTCTGAGTGCCTGCCTGGCAAGTGCAGGTTTAATCCCTGGAGCCACATGCTGGGTTGGCCCCTGGTGCCCAGCTGGCCACCCAAACCTGACATGGTAGCACATACCTGTAGTCCCAGTGCTATGGAGTCTGAGATGGGAGGATCACTATGAGTCTGAGCTGCATAGCAAGACCCTGTAACAAATAAATTAATTAGATTAAAGATTAAAAGCATATTAAGGTTACAGCTGGTTCTCTCTGCATTATTCATTGTACCTTTGGTTAAAATGAACTGTCTTTCCCTACTCCTTGTGTAAGGTGCTGAGTTTGGCATTCTCTCTAGTAAATAGTGATTAAGAAATTTTTGGTAAGTGCTACCCTATGTTAATGAAGATTCTTTAAATTGCTGAAATGTATATAAGGCATTAAGATGAACTCATTTCCCAACTGAGATTTATGAGAAGCTTAAACAGTGCCGGCGTTTGGTGGCATATGTCTCTTTAAAAGGCCAAGATGTATGCTTTCTTCAGTTTTGTAGCATCTCCATGAATATCTGGTATATAGCAGGTGCTTTTTCATAAGTACTTTTGTAATCAGCTTTCTCCTAAGTACACTGGTAGTCCTCCTTGGCTTACAAGTTGACTGGTCTTTTATGGTAAAAGTAAATGCCTGATTATTTGTTGCCTGTCAACCTCCAGGAAAGAGGAACTTACAATTTCTCTCTTTTTTTTTGTATTTAAGATGATATTTTTATTCCTTATTTAGTCTATCACTCCAGTGAATTCTTTTGCTTTGTGAACTGTGGTCCATCTTCATAGATTAATGTCATGTTTCATTCAGGAACCCTAAGTACTATTGTCTCTCACTGTCTAAGGGGCATTGTTTCCAAGACTCCTGAGGATAGCAAAACCTATGAATGCTCAAGTGCTCTATGAAAAGCAGCACAGGCTGGGGAGACAGCTCAGCGGTCTTAAGCACTTGCCTGGCAAGTGCAAGGACCCAGGTTCAATCCCTGGTACTGCATGCTGTGTGATCCCGGAACCCTGGGTGTGCCATGCCAGCCAATGAAACTGGGTGCAGTGCTGGGGAGGCTGAGATAGGAGGATTGCTACAAGTCTGAGCTGTGCAGGGAGATCTTGCACTAAATATAAATAAATAATACTTACATCACAGATTTGCATATAATTTATGCACATCCTCAGTTATCCTTTAAATAATTTTTAGGTTACTTTTAATTATTTGATGCAATGTAAACACTGTGCAAATAGTTATGTTTTATTTTTTATGGAATAATGATAAAAAGTCTGCATATAGTATATATACAAACATTTCTCTACAAATACTTTAGCCCATAGTTGGTTGATTTTGAGTACAGAAGCCATGGATGTAGAGATGACTAGATTTATTAAGATCTTACTAAGTGTAAGTCACTGTTTGACTTACTAAGTGTAAGTCACTTTTGCTCAGTATACAAAGATATCTGCCCTTCTGGATCTTACATTTAGGGAAGGGGAGGACAGACAGATGATTTAAAATATATGTAGTAAGTATTTACATTTATAATACATTGGAAGGTAATTGCTGTTTCAAAAACTAGCGGAGAAAGGGATCAGGAATGTCAAAGGAGGAACATGTTCACAGCTTTATGAAGTTTGGGTAGGCCTCCAGGAGAGGAGGACATGTAAGCAAATGTGTGCAAGAGAAAAGCGAGCTCACGATGTAGCTATTCTGGGGAAAACAGTGCAAAGACCTTGTGATAAATGTGTTCCTGGCTTTTAAGAGCAGAAAAGCTAGTATGGTTCTACTTGACACAGTGAGCTGTTGGGAGCAGAATGCAGAGAAATGGGGAGCAGGTCCCACAGGGCACTGTAGGCAAAAGCAAGGCTTTCGCTGCTGAGCAATGAGCATTGGGAACAGACCACGGTGCCTGGATGTGCTTTGAGAGCTCTTACTCTGATACCTCAGGACCCAAGCCCTAGTTATGAGCAAACATCCCGGGAGCAATGTCAAAAAAGTGAAAAATTTGTCCAATTTTGAACAGAGGAGTGACGTGATGTGGTTTCTATTTTAAAAGGATCTCTTGCCTGCTATATAGAGAATAGGCTATCAGAAACTAAATGTGAAACCAGAATTGATAATTAGAAGAATATTAGAATAGGTCAGGCTAAATAGATTATACTAGGTAGTGGTGACAGTATAGATAAGATATAATAGATTCCTGAATATAAGTAAAACACACAGCCAATAGTATTTCTTAATAATATACAAATTGTGTGAGAAGGGAGCTAAGGAAGATTCCAAGACTTGACCCAAGTAACCATAAAAATTCAATTGCTTTAATTAAAGTGAGAAAGATTGCAGCTAGAATATGTTTTAGAAAGAGGATAGAAAGGCAGTTTCAGAGATGTAAATTATAGGAGTCTGAGCGACATCCAGATAGAATTTTTTAGTTGGTTAATTGGAGTTTAAAAGAGAAAACTAGACTAGATTAAAATTGTGAGTCATAAAATATATAAAGCCAAGTGGGTGACGAAGGCCGTCGTTGTGGAGTACATCTGGTTAGAGATCAGGATCAAAGTCTGAAGTGGGGGCCATTATAATATTTAGAAGTTTGGAAAAATAGAGGAATCAGCCAAAGGATCCAGGGAAGTTAGGTGTGACAGTGAGGTAGAAGAAAATTCAATGAGGCAGCAGTGTCCTAAAAGCAAGAGAAATAAACTACCAACTATCATGTGTGGGATGCTTTGTAATTTGAGCAAACAGCTATCCTAAAGTGAGTTTGCTACAGTTTTGCTGAAACACTGCTTATTTGTCAGGAGGGAAATTTCTTTCTGTGAACCTTGTGAGAAATGTGCTATAACCTTTTCTACCTGTTCTACTGTACTTTATTTTATCTAGATGTATGAAATTTCTAGAGATGATTGGTGGAGAGACTTGGAATTCATGAGCTTCCTTGCTGGCAACCTATAGGAAGGTTAGATTCATAAATCCCTTAGAGAGGGGCTACAGCTCAGTGGGAGAGCATCTTGAAGTAATTCAATCTCTTGTTACAATTTTGCATTTGTTTCCAGTTTCTGAATCAGCTCTGTGAGACCTTCTTCCTTAATTGCTGCTCCAAAACATTCTTACTTGTGTGTTTATCTTCTCAACAGCTCATAGAGGATGCAGAAAGCTCTACCTGATTGTGATTCCATCCCTGCATTCTAAACATGCTTTGAGAAACACCTATTATTAGGTTTTTGCTGAACTCTTCGTTGCCACCCTTGTAATGTGGTGTCCCTTGTGACATCCAGGAATACATACTGACTGGGAAACTTGAACGCATGTTGTCGTCCTCTCCTTGCCAGCTTGATATGTGCGCCTCTGGATTTTCCTTCCATCCTAACTCTGTTTGAGTTTTCATACATCCTGTTTAATACTGGTCAGCCCTTAGGCCAGAGAGATAACTCAGTGGACTAAAGCATCAGATTAGGCAAGCTTAGGCTGGGTCAGGGACCACAGTTCAGTCCCAGGAAGCACATGCCATGTCAGCCCTGCCCCCAGGGTGGCTGAACTGGCCACTAAAAAACAAAACAAAACAAACAAACAAAAATGTTGCTAAGCTCTCAAACATGATTGATTTCATCTCCTTGGACAAGTCAACTGCCACAGACACAATGCACCTCTTTCTCTAATAAATTGAGATGTGATGTATTCTTGTAAATTCTACTTTATTTCTTGAAGGCTATTTTAGTGCCCTCCAGATCAAAGTATATTTATATTACATCATGTTTTCTGTACTCATTCTTTCTTTGATGTTAAATTCTAATCAGTGTTTTACCTTGGCCTGAGATTTTTACCTTGCCCTTCAGTGTGTAGCCTGCCTGGTGTCTGTTCCCCTCTAAAGGAGGTGATGAAGGTTAGCAGGCAAGAAGATGAGCCTGAGTTCATGTGGACTATACTACTAACTTTTATTGTGCAAATAAGACTAAGAAAAAGGAAATAGTCCATCAAGTTTTTCTTTTCTTTTTTTTTTTGAGAAGGGGTCTCACAATATTGCCCAGGCTGGAGTACAGTGGCTATTCACAGGCGCGGTCCCACTACTGATCAGCACGGGAGTTTTGACCTGCTCCATTTCCGACCTGGGCTGGTTCACCCCTCCTTAGGCAACCTGGTGGTCCCCCGCTCTCGGGAGGTCACCATATTGATGCCTAACCTAGTGCGGACACCCAATCGGCCTAGCGCACTGCAGCCCAGAACTCCTGGACTCAAGTGATCCTCCCACCTCAGCCTCCTGAGTAGCTGGGACTACAGGCGTGCGCCATCGCGCCCGGCAAGTTTTTCTTTTTGAGGCTTTTTCAATGACAAGTAAATAATGTACATACTTACAATGTTCAACATTATGTTTTGAAATGCATATATGTTATGGACTGGTAAATTGAGGTATCTCAATTTATATTGGCTCACATATGTATCACTTATTTGAGGAGAAAACACTTTAAATCTCCTCCTTTAACAATTTTCAATTATGCCCTAAGTTGTTATTAACTATAGTCATCATACTATATAATTGCTCTCTGGAACTTATTCTTTTATAACTGAAATTTTATATTTTTAACCAACATTCCCCAAATTGCTCCCCATTCCACCCACATCAGCGCCTGGCAACTACCTCTCCAATATCTATGTCAATAGTTCAACATTTTTAGATCCCACATATATGTGAGCTCACACAATATTTGTCTTTCTGTACCTGGCTTATTTCACTTGCCATAATGTTTTCCAGATTCATGCAAGTTTTTAAAAGTGATTTCCCTTTTTAAAAAGCTAAATAATATTTCACTGCATATAAATGAATGGAAATAAACGCACATGTGTGCACATAAAATTTTCTTTTTAATTAAGTTTATTGGTACAATTTAGATACATATGATCCACTTATCCTAGGGAATTTATACCTGTACATGATATATCTTGGTTCCTTTTTTCCCTAATGCCCTCCCCTACCTTCAACCTCTCTTCCCATCATTTACAAAGTTTTGTTTCCAATTTCTTCTTTTGTAATTTTTTCTTTGCCTTCCTTTCCCTCTCCAACCTCCTTAGTTCCCTTTCTTTTGAACAATTTCTATTTTGTAGTATCTATTATACACTTTGGTCCTTATTTACTCTGTCTCTCATATCTAAGAAACAATATGATATTTACATATGTATATTTAATTTAGTTCACTGAAAAATATGGTCTCAAGGTGCATCTATTTACCTAAGAATGAGTAGTACTCAAGCAATGAGTAGTATTCTATTTGAAAAAAAGAAATCTTTTTTATCCATTTCTCAGTTGACGGGCACTTGAGTTGTTTTCAAGATTTAGCAATTACAAACTGTGCTGCTATGAACAGGAGTGCACATACGTCACTGTGCTTTGATGTTTTTAATTCTTTCAGGAAGATATCCAGCACAATAACAGAATCCAATGGGACTTTTAATCATTGTTTGTTTGTTTGTTTTGTATTTTAGGGAAGGGTCTACAGGGTGTTCAGGGTCTCACTACTAGATGGGACTCATGGTGATCTGCCTGTTTACAGCCTCATAAGAGCTGGGATTATAGGTGGGTGGATAGGACTCATAATGATCCGTAGTGATCCGCCTGTATACAGCCACCCAAGAGCGGGGATTACGGGTGGGAGCACGCTACCTTGCCCAGTCTCAATTGCTGCCTCAGCGTGCCCGGAGCAGGCCAGCACAGCAGGCTCAGGGATCCAGCCCCCAGCCCCTGTGCCTGCTTACAGGCCCTTTAATCCCTGAGCTATTTGGCTGGCACAATGCCAGTTTTCTGAGGGATTTCCACACTAATTTCCAGAGTGGCTGCACTCGTGTACACTCCCACCAACAGAGGAAGAGAGTTCATTTTTCTTCATAGTTCAGCTGACATTTGTTCTTAATTGATTCCTTGATTATTGCTGTTTTTTCTGGAGCAATGTGGAACTTCAGCGTTGTTTACATTTGCATCTCTTGAGTGACCAATAACGTTGAGCATTTTTTCACATGTCTGCCTTTGATAAGGATGTATTACTCTCAGATGCCCATTTTTGGATTGGGTCTTCTAAATTTGGGAGATGTAATTTTTCAATCTTTATATATGTTCTAGATATTAATCCTTTGTCTAAAAAACAACTGGCTAAAATTATTCTTATTCTATGGCTTATCTTTTCACTCTATTGGTAATTGATTTTGCTATGCAAAAGCTTTTTAATAGGATAAGATTCTACTCATTGATTCTTCGTAGTATTCCCATGCAATTGTTTTGTTCATGAAATCTTTGCCTACGTCTATGTCAAGAATTCTGCCTGCTCTCTTCCAGCGTATTTAGGGTTGTTATCTTAATGTTTAGATATTTGATCCATTTTGATTTTAGTTTAGTGCATGATAAGGGACATGGGTTTATTTTTAGTCTTTGGCATGTGGAAACTCAGTTTTCTACCACCATTTTTTTTTTAAGAGAAGCTTTCTTCCAGGGAACATACTTGGCCCCTTTGTCAAAGATAAGGTGGCCAAGTGTGCTTGGAGCTGTTTCTGCATCTTTTAATCTATTCCACTGGTGCTCAGGTCTGAGTATTTGCTAGTACCATGCTGTGATAAGCAGTGGCTTTGTGGTATAACTGCAAGTCCGATTGTGATTCTCCCTGCCTGGCCTTTATTCCACACAACTGTGTCTGCTATTCTAGGTCTCTTCTGGTTCCAGATGAATTTCACAAATACTTCTCTAGTTCTGTGAAGTATGCTAATGGTATTTGATTGGGACTTCATTAAATTGTATAGCAATTTGGGGAGTATGACCATTTTCATTATGTTGTTTCTTCCTACCAATGAGTGAATGATAGCTTTCCATTTTCTAAAGCCTCAGTCTTTTATCAGAGTACTATAATTCTTAATATATAAATCTTTTACTTCCTTTGTTAGACTGATTACTATTTTATTTTTTAAATGCTATTGTGAAGGGTGTGATTTTCATAATTTCTCAGTGGGCTTGTTTCTGTATAGGAATGCTATTGAGTTTTTGTTGTTCTTGGTTTGTTTTAATCTTCATTTATTTATTTGTTATAGGGTCATGCTATGCAATTCAGACTCATGGTGATCCTCCTGTCTCAGCCTCCCCAGTGCAGGGATTACAGGTGTGTACCACCACGCCTGGTTTTGAGCTGGTAGCGTCCTGGATTCCAGGGCAAGCATGATATGTGGTACCAGGGATCAAACTGGGGTCATTGTGCTTGCCAGACAGGCACTTAGACTGCTGAGCTATCTCCTAAGTCCCATTTGTCTTTAGACAGGATCTCACTAGGTAGTTCAGGCTGGCCTGGACTCACCATGTAACACAAGATGGCCTCAAACTCATGGCAATTCTCATGCCTTAGCCTCTGGTGTGCTGGGATTATAGGGGTGCACAACAATACTTGGCTTTGTTATTGATTTGTGGGTGTTGACTTTGTATCCAGCTATGCTACTAAATTTGAATATTAAATCTGCAAGTCTTGTGGTGGAGTTTTCAGGGACCTTTTCTGTAGAATATTATGCCAGCAAATAATGACATTTTAACTTCTTCCTTTCCTTTTGTTATAGTTTGCATACAGGTGTCCCCCCAAAAGCCTCATGCAATCAGGGGGTGGCTTGTGGAATTTGTAATTGATTATTGTGGGTGTGGGTGCTGCACCTCCCCTGGGGCAGGTGATTTGCATTTCAATATAAGAAAGGAAGAGAAGTTAGCTGCTTGAACAGCTAGCTCTCCCTGATCTCTTGCTCTTAGCTGCCACCATGAAAGGTTGCCCTCTGCCAAGTGCCACCCTGCTTTGGAGCCAGCTGAATATGGACTAAAACCTCCAGTAACTGTCAGATAAATAAATCTTTCCTTCCCTCATTTTGAGTGCTAGGTATTTGTCCCAGCAATGAGAGAAAAGTACCTAAGGCACCTTTTGTATCCTTATCATTTCCTTTCTTTTGCTTGTCTAATTGCTCTGACTAATGTTTCCAGAATTGCATTAAAAGGGGGAGGTGATCGTGGGCATCCTTGCCTTATTCCTGATTTTAAAATGAAAGTTATAAATTTTTGACTGCTTTGTGTGACATTGGTTGTGAGTTTGTTATAAATGGCTTTTATTAAATTGAGATCAGTACTATCCCTATTTTCTACAGAGGTTTTTTTTTTTTTTTTTTTTTTTTTTTTTTTTTAATCATGAAGGGGTGGATGTGGTCAAATCCTTTTTCAGTGTTTATTGAGATAGTCATATAATTTTTGTCTTTGGCAAAAATTGTATAGCTCTTTGATATGATATGTTACATTTATTGATTTGCAAATGTTGAACCATCCCTGCTTCTCTGGGATGAATCCTGCTTGATCATGGTGACTAATCTTCCCAATGATTTGTTGCATTGTTTGCTAGTATGTAATTGAGGATTTTTGTGTCTATGTTCATTAGGGAGTTGACCTGTTCTCTGTTTTGACTAAAACTTTCACTGGTTTTGGCATCAGGTTAATACTTGCTTCCATGAATAACTTTGTAAGTATTGCTTCCTTACAGTTTCCTTCAAGAATTTCATCAGTAGTAGCATTAGATATTCTTTAAATTTCTTATGGAATTCAGCAGTGAATCAATCACAACCTTTTCATTGTTGGTAAGGTTTTAATTACATCTTCAATTTCATTGACTGACATTGGCTTATTTAGAATTTTTGTGTCTTCTTGCTTCACTTTTGGAATTCATATGTATTTAGAAATCTATCCATTTCTTCTTATTAGATTATAGGTTCTCAAAATGGGTGGTACTGATCTTCTGGATTTCCACAGGATCAGTTGTGATTTTATCATTTTCATTCCTAATTACATGAATACTAGTCTTTTCTCTTTGTGCTAAGCTGGGTTAGGGCTTACCAATTTTTTTATTTGTTCTTTCAAAGAACCAACTCTGATTTTTTTCTTAGTCTCAATTGCATTAATTTCTACTCTTGTCTTTATAATTTTTTCCATCATACAAGCTTTGACTTTGTTCTTTTTCTAGAAGTTTGAGGTTCAATATTAGGTTATATATTTGACCTTGTTCTGTTTTTCTGATGTGTGAATTTACTACTATAATTTATCCTCTTAGGACTATTTTCATTGTGTGCCATAAATTCTGGTATGTTGAATCATCATTATCATTTAATTATATTGTTTAATTTCCTCTGTAATACGGAGGATGGCATTTAATTTCCATATGTTTATGCAATTTTCTGGGTGTTTTGTCATTGATTTCCAGTTTTATTGCAGTATGATCAGATAATATGCATTGGATAATTCAATTCCTTTGCATTTATTTAAGCATGTTCTGTGGGTTAGTTTGTGGTCTGTTTTGGAGAAATTCCTATGTGTAGTTGACAAATATGTGTATTCTGATCCTATGGAGTAGATCACTATGGGTTTGGTTTAGTTCTGATATATCTTTGTTGACTTCTTTTTCTACTTGATCTATTTGTGACAGTGGAGCCCTGAGATCCCCATTATAATTATGTTAGTGGTTATTTGGTATATTATGTCCATTAATATTTGTTATGTATAGTTAAATTCACCAGTATTTGGTTCATATATATTTATGGTTACTTTTTCTTTTTTGTGGGATTTTTTCCTTAACAAGTATGACCTTGTTAAGTGACCTTTTTTGCCTGTTTTCTTCAGTCTTGGCTTGCAAATAGCATAGCTACTAAGCTTTTTAGGTATCACATGGAATATTATTTTCCATCCTTTGATTCTTAATATATGAATTTCTTTTTGAGTTAAATGTGTTTCTTGTATACAGCATATTGTTGGATCTTGCTTCTAGATTTACTTTGCCAATCTTTTTCTTTTTATTGATGAATTGATGGTTATAACTAATATATATTGGCTTATCTGTCCCTTATTTTACTATTGTTTGTACCTTGTTTTTCCCCTCTGTTTAATTGCTTGTCTTAGATGATAGTGTCTTTCTATTGGTATTCTTGAAAATGTGGTCTTCTTTGTTTCTTTCTGGAATGCCCTTCAGAACATTTTGGAAGCTGATTTGGCGGTCATGAATTTTTTTTAGTTTTTCTTTGTCATAGATGTATTTTATTTCTCCATTAATTCAGAAAAATAGTTTTGCAAGGTACAAAATTTTTGATTTTAGATTATTTTCTTTTATGGATTGAAATACTTCACTTTAAGCTCTCCTTGACTTAAGGGTTTGAATTGAAAAATCTGCTGTGATTTTAGTGGACTTTCCTTTATAGGTGATTTGTTTCTTTTCTGTAACTGTGCTTAATATTCTATTCTTGTGCTGAATTTCTGGAATGTTGTTGTATTCTGAAGAATATAATTCAAGAGATAAATTTCACTTGATCATGACTCAATAATTCTTTTAAAATGTTCACTCATATTTTGTTGCCAGAATTTACATCTATATTCATTAAGAATGTTGGCTTGTGATTTTCTTTTCCTGTAGTATTCTTGTTTGGCTTTGTTGTCAGGGTTATTTTGTCTCTATAAATGATTTTAGAAGCATTCCTCTTCAATTTATTGAAAGAGTTTGATTAAGTTTGGTATTGGTTCTTCTTTAAATATTTGATAGAATTCAGCAGTGGTAAAGCCATCAATCTGATGCACTTTTCATTACTGTGGATTGAATTCAGAACCTTGGGCTTGTCAGGCAGGCAGCTATGCCACTGAGCTATGTCTTTGACCCCTACTGATTCTATTTCCTTAGTTGAATAATCTGATCAGACTTTCTGTGTTGTTATTATTCATTCTTGGTAGGTTGTTTGTATTTATTTCTTACCCATTGCTTCTTAGATATCCAATTTTTTCCACATAATTTTTACCAGTAGTCTCTTCCTTTTTTTTTTTTAAGCTGGCTGAGGCTGCCTTAAGGGCCAGTCTCATGTTCAGTGTGGGGGTGGGGACAAATTATGTGTTTTAACCTACCAAGCTACCTGGCAAGCCCTCAACAGTAGACTCTTGAAGACCATTTGTGTTATTAGGCCTGAATCATAATACAGCCTCCTTCATTTCTAATTTTGAGCATTTTTTTGGTGGTGGTGGTTTTTTTTTTCTTTTTCTTGCCTAAAGGTTTGTAATTTTTATCTTTTTAAAACTCAAAACTTTAGGATTGGCCTGATAGCTCAGTGGACTAAAGCGTCTACTTAGGCAAAGTGCAGTGACTGAGGTTCTATCTCCAGTCTTCCATGCTGGTCTTGCCCTCAGGGTGCACTGAGACAGAGATTGAGACTGGGCATGATGGCACGTGCCTGTAATCCCAGGTCTTGTGAGGCTGAAAACAGGAGGATTACTACAAGTCCAATCTATGTAGTGAGACCCTGAACATCTTGTAGACCCTTCCCTGAAAAAAAAAAATCAACTTGATCTTTTCCCATGTTTGTCCAATCTCCATTTCATTTGTACCTTCCTTCCTTCCTTCCTTCCCTCCTTCCTTCCTCCTTCCTTCCTTCCTTCCTTCCTTCCTTCCTTCCTTCCTTCCTTCCTTCCTTCTTCCTTCCTTCCTTCCTGTCTTTCTACCTTTTCTTTACAGCATTAGAAACTAAACCCAGAGCCTAGGGCCAGCCAAATAGTGGATTAGAGTGCCTGCAAGCAGGTTCAGGAGCCTGGGGTTTGATCTCCAGGCCTGCCACACTGGCCCCAACCCCTGGGCACTCTGAGACAGCCGTTGAGACTGGGTGTGGTGGTGCACACCTGTATCCCAGTTCTTGGGAGGCTGTAAATAGGTAGATCACTGTGAGTACAGTCTAGTAGTGAGGCCCTGCACACTCTGTAGACCCTCCCCAAACTATTAAAAAAAAAAAAAAAAAAGAAACAACCAGATCTTTTGCACTGAAATATATCCACAGCTCTTTGTTTGTTTGAGACAAGGTCTACTTGCATTTATAATCCTTCTGCCTCTGCCTCTTGGAGGACTGGGATTACAGATATGTACCAGCACACCCAGTTTATTTCTTCTACTCTGTTTATAAGTTGTTTTATTTTGCTAACTCAAGCTTACTTTGTCCTTTTTTTAGTTCCTTGAGGTATAACATTAGGGTATTTATTTAAGATCTTCCTTCTTAATTCATAGGGACTTTAATTTCTATAAATTTAATTCTGAGAACTTGTTTTGCCACATGTTATAGCTTTGGTATGTTGTGTTTCATTTTCCCAAGATTTAAAAGAAAAAAATTTAACTTCTTTTTGACCTATGATCATTTAGCAACATGTTAAATTCCTCATACTGGTGAATTTTATGAAATTTATTCTCTTACAAAATACTGCTTTTATAACATGGTGATTGGAAAAGATACTTGATATGATCACATTCCCTAATTTGTTAAGGTTGGTTTTGTGGCCTAACATATGATCTGTCTTGGAAAATGTTCCATATGTTCTTGAGAAAAACGTGAATTCTTCTCTATTCCATGCTAAGCTCTGTATGTCTGCTGTGATTGTTTTTCTTTTTTTTTTTTTTTTTTTTTTTTTTTTTTTTTTTTTTTTTTTTTTTTTTTTTTTTTTTTTTTTTTTTTTTTTTTTTTTTTTTTTTTTTTTTTTTTTTTTTTTTTTTTTTTTTTTTTTTTTTTTTGCTGTGGTTGTTTTAAAGTGTCATCAAATCTAATATTTCTGTAGTGACTTTTCTTTTTTTTTTAAATTTATTTATTTATTTATTTTTCTTGTTTCAGAACCCCTGTTTTGTTTATTCACTCATTTTATGGCTGGCTCAACCCATCCCAAGGGCAGGGCTGGCGCAGCATGTGGTGCCGGGGATCGAACCGCAGTCCCTGAAGCCGCCCAAGCCTCCCCAAGCAGGCGCTTTAGACCACTGAGCCATCCCACCGGGTCCCTGTAGTGACTTTTCTATATGAATGATATATTTGTCATCAAAAGTATAGTATTGGAGTTTTCTGCTTGTGCTGTTTATAACCAATGTCTCCTGTCTGTTCTATTAATACTTTATATATTTAAACAGATAATATTGAATGTTCATGTATTTATAATTGTTATATGTCCTTAATGCATTGACATCTTTGTTATTATATGTCATTTCACCTTCTTTGTCTCATTTTATAATTTTTTGATTAAAATTTATTTTGTATCATGCAGGTATATGTACCTGTTCTTTTTATTTCCATTTACATGGCGAATCTGTTTTCAAAACTTTCACTTTCCATCTATATATACCCTTGAATGTGAAGTGTGTCTTTTGAATGTAGAATATATTAAGTCTCCTTTTTTTCTTTTTTCCTGAACCCATTCAGACAGTCTTTATCTTTTGGTTGAAAAATTTTACCCCTTTACATTCACAGTGGTAACTGACTGGTAAAGACTTACTATTTCCATTCTATTGTTTACTCTTTGACTTGTAGATTGTTGTTTCTCTTTCTGCATACTTTGGCAATTAGATAATATTCTTTGGTGGTATTCACTTACTCATATCTATTATTTAACTATAAATGGTTGCTTTGTAGTTATTGTGAAGTTTATCTAAAACATTGGTAGGCTATTTTTACTTAATAATAATTTAACTCCAGCCACATTTTATGCTTTTGCTATTATAATTTACATTTTAAATTTTGTTTTACATAGCATGTGCTTAGTACAGTGTCTATAGGGTCTCACTACACAGATCGGACTTACAGTGATCCTCCTGTTTTTCAGTGTCCTGAGTGCTGGGATTTCAGGCATGCGTCACCATGCCCAGTCTCTCAGCATGCTGCGGGATGTGGGGGAGCAGCATGGCAGGCCAGGGATTGAAACCCCAATCCCTGTGTCTGCCTAATCAGGCACTTTAATCCACTGAGCTATCTGGCCAGTCCTAATTTACATTTTTTATATTGTATGTCCTCTAAATTATTGAAGGCATTACTATGTTTAATAATTTTGTGTTATACCCTTACATTTTCACCCAGTAATAGGCTACTCTGGATTTCTCTCCTAATAGTATATTAACTTGTCTGTAAGTTCCAAGATTCTTTCTTTTATTTATTTATTTATTTTTTTTGTTTCAGAACTTTTGTTTGTTTGTTTATTTATTTTTATGGCCTGCTCAGCCTGACCTGAGGGCAGGGCTGGCGCAGCATGTGGTGCCAGGGATTGAACCATGGTCCCTGAAGCCGCCTAAGCTTTCCTAAGCAGGCGCTTTTAGACCACTGAGCCATCCTGCCAGGCCCGCCAAGATTCTTTCTGCTGAGTTCGTAGGTTTGTCTTCACTTCTCTTGATGGTCTCTGTGTTTTCACTGTAGTTGTTTTATTTTCAATTTCAGAAATTTTAAATAATTTCAGTGCACATATTTTCATTTTGACCATGTATTATTTTTATTTTATTTCCTTGTTCCTTTATATTTTCTTTAGATATGCCAAACTTCTTTAAGGCAATTATTTTAAATTCATTGTCCTCCATTTTGTATACCTCTATTTTTTGGATATTAGCTTCTAGGAAACTACTTTGCTTTGGTGGTATTATTTCTGCTTGGTTTTTCACATTTCTTTTCACCTTATACTTATGTTGACATATTCGGTTGCCAAGCCTTACAGGTAGCTCTCTTCCCAAACAGCTCAACTGAGGCCCCTTCTTGGTTCACTGTATCTCCTTCTCTGGAGTTCCTTGCTAGGAACAGCTAATGGTTGTCCCAGTGGCAGAAGCTATTGGTGTCCTCTGTGGAGTACGTCACTGGGTATTACATAGTTTCTATTCCATGATTGATAACAATAGCTTCTGTCTTTGTTTTCTTTTTTCTTCTCCCTCTCCCTCTCTCTCTCTACTTCCCTCTCCCCTCTTTCTTTTGGACCAGGGATAAAATTGAGGAACTTACACTTATCAGGCAGGTGCTTATGCCCCTGAGTTATCTCCCTGATCTCACTTTCTTTGTTCTTGACCATCTCCTGGCATTTAAGTGTGTGAATTGTGCTATGATCCTTTCTATGTGGATATTCTCAATCCTCCTTCCCCATTTTGGCTGTATTATTACAGATTAATAAACTCTTTGGAATTCTCTAGGGTATCTTGTTTTTTGGTACATATTTATGTTTCTAAGGGACTAGGGAGAGAAGGCTGGTATCTTGTCAACATCTCTATTATTTATTCATTCCTTTAAGTATCAGTTCAACACTATTCTACTGGGTGATCAATGAGTATATGAGTACAATATAGACTCAGGACCTTTTCTAATTGGATGGCTCTGTAAAATAAAATGATAAAGAAATGTGAGGTTTTAGACCAAGCTTATCTGGTCATATAATCTTTCTAGACAGACTTTTGCTGAGCCCTTTCTTTGACTCAGGATGGAATCTCACTTCCTTTGTATGCTGTAGAAGGCCTTTCATGGCCTGGACCCCTTCTCTATCAAAAATGAATTCCTCTTCTTCCCATCTCCACCTTTAGCAAATTATATTTTAGGAAACTTGTATTAATTTACCAGAATGTGTTACATTCTTAGGGCTGATTCTGTGGTTTTACACAGAATCTCATTGGACTGTGCTTTTTATTCCCTCCAGAAGATAGGCATGAAGTTGTTTCTCTTAGGCTTATTTGACTCTTGTAAAGCAATTATTTTACAGTATTACTGTCATGAGTTTTCATTGTCTTATAATTTTTTTTGAGGATGAGACTGTGTAATTTTTTTTGTGTGTGTGTGGCTGGCTCAGCCCAACCTGGAGGCTGGGCTGGCATAGCACGTGGTGCTGGGGATTGAGCTCCCTTCCCTGCATGATTGCCTAAGCTTGCCCAAGCAGGTACTTCAGACTGCTAAGCTATCTCACCAGCCCCTGAGACTATATCCTTTTGTGTTGTTTTATTGTCAGCATTCAGTAGAGAATTAAATTTATTCATTTAGTAAGTATTGCTTTAAGAAAAAAAAAATGCAACAGTAAAGACAGGTGGGGCTTCTTCTTTTAAGGAAATTTCAAAATATGTATATGTATCTAGCATCAAACAAGTAAATAAGTATGATAGGAGCTAAAGCGGAAGTAGAAAGAATTACATAAAATTACATAATAGGGGATGCTGGTGGTAGGTAGAAAGAAACACTGACTTTGGTAGGAGTTCCAAGGAAAATCTTCTGCTGGGCGTAGTAGTTCATGCCTATAATCTCAGCACTCAGGAGGCTGAGGCGGGAAGATCGTGAGTCTGGCCTGCAGTGTATAGTAAGTTTGAGGGCAGCCTGAACTATGTAACATGACCCTGCCCCACCCCCCCCAAAAAAAGATCTCAACGTTGAATGTAGGCAACATTTGAGTCCTGCAAAGATTTTGGAAGATGTCCTAAGTAGAAGAGAAAGTTAATGCTTGACGTGCTAGAGAGACTGAGAGAATGTCAGTGTGGTTCAAGGTGTGTTTGGAGAAGTAGGCAGGAATTGTGTTGCTTGAGTTTTTGGTCGAGTTTTTGTTCAATATTTGTTGACTTGAATTGATCAATTGTGCATGTGTTGTCCTTCTCCTCCTCTGTTTCTTCTCAGCCATATTTCCACTGGACCTAATCACTGCAATAAGAGTGATCATTACACATTTTTTCTTCTGTTTTATTAGTGGAATTCTACTAGATTTAGAATTGTTGAGGTACAGCGTTTGGTCTTCAGAGCGGGCCTTAAACAGCAGCCATATGGAAATGAGTGGCTATAGGGAACTAGACTAGGCATAGCTCACGCAGATGCCTTTCTGGCTTTTGTGATGCATGAGCTGGAAACTCAGAGAAAACCCCCATGATCAAAAAGTTAGAAAAGCCATACATGAACATGAGAAATTTTACTCTGTGTTTTTCAGAAATGGCAACAATATCATCTCATGCTGTGCCCCCCACCCCATGCACTGAGACAGAGATGGAGACTGGGCGTGATGGTACATGCCTGTAATCCCAGCAGTAGGGAGGCAGAAAGCAGGAGGATCGCACAGTGCGAGTCTGAGCTGCGCAGTGAGACCCAGTATGAAGAAAAAAGCCCTAAGAAAGGAAATGGCAATAATAGTGCACTCTAGCTCTTGTGCTTGCGCTTGCTCTTGCTTTTGCTCTGTCTGTCTCTCCCTGTTTCCTCCCTTCTCTCTTTCTCATTAGGGACACTGAAGTACGTCGTAGTAATTGCTGAATGAGGAATCTGAAAGGATTCAGCATAACAGAGAAGTGGGCTCCACATTCTTCTTCCAGCTGCTGTTGTTTACAACACTTTGACAGTTAAAATCCATCACACATTCTCTTGTCCTTTTAATGTAAACATTTACTATTTTAAGTGGACTATAGAATCAAACCAAAATAAAAGGATGCAGACTGATGTTTCAGAGGTGAAGCTAAGCACTAGACTAAATTAAATAAAAGTAATTTGCAATCTAATCATAGTTACATATTATACATTATACCATGTTTGTTCCTGGGAAAGATTAAACAGAGGGCTTTCATTGCTTGCTCTGTTTTTACAACCTGTTACAAGAAGGAAATTTCATGTTGAATACACAAAATTTTGAATTATAACTGTTAAGAAAAAACTGAAAGAAGCTTTAAGGTCAGGGTCGCCTGTCTGATTTTTCTCCTATGCTAAAGCTTTGTCTAGAAGTCAAGAAAACAGTGCTGTCCAATTTTTGTTGTTTTCCCAGGAGAATATTTGCTTCCTACTTTCTGTTTATAGCATCTATCATAAATTTTTAACTTTAGTAATTATGGCTTTTTTCAATTTATGTTCAATTTTGTTTTGTTTTAGTTTTTTTGAGACAGGGTCTTGCTGTGCAGTTCAGGCTGCCCTTGAGCTCATTCAGGTAGTCCAGGTTGACCTCAAACTCAGCAATCCTCCCTTCTCAAGCTCCCATGTGCTGAGATTATGAGCATGTACCACCACATCCACCAGTTTATATTAAATTTAAAGACTAAGAACTTTTAAAATGATCCAAAATGAAATCCTGAGCTTATTCTTGAAATGAACTGTTAATATTTTTAAAATGAACAGAAGATTTTCTTAAGATTCTACAAGTTAAAACTGTGACATTCTGTAAGTGTAGGAAAGTCTGGTGTTCCAGAAGGTAATTTTACACTGAAAGGAAAAATTATAGATGAATACAGTTTCAAATTTATTTGATTTCCTGCTTTGCTTAAAATTTACCTACATAACACATAAATTGATCAAACTTCTTTCCTGGTGACAATGCTTAATTAGATTACTTTGTGAGTATTCAGGAGATTTTCATCTCATGAGTCATAAAATTCTTTTATTCCCTAAAGAATTTCTTGTGTCTGACTGGAATTTCATGTCTTTGTAGTTTTAGCTAGACTCCTTGAAGCAGTTACTTCCTAAATGACTGTATTCTTGAGGCTTGAATGTAATACCTCGGGAGCCAGGTCACAGACTGACTCCTGTTTTTCAAGAAAATTGAAAAATTAATTCCTTTCACTGCTGTAGTCCAGTAATTTTATTCAGGAATTTTCTTAAACTTTTAAACCTGCTCTTCTCATGATGGAGACGTTTCCCCCTGCTTTCTCTGCCGCTAGTTCCCAGCACCAATTCTTTTTGGGCCATGCAGGCCTGTTTTGGCCTACCTCTGTGCACCTTCCCGAGTGTCGCCTGCTTGCCTCTCCAGGTTTTCATCACTACTGGGTGTAAAGGAAGAAGAGACAATGTTACAGATATATTGGGCTGGTGAGCAGTTGGTGGGAAATGCTTTTGAATAGCCTTTTTCCTTTCCTTTTCTTTCTTCTTTTCAGTTCTTACTGAAAAAGGTAAAAGGTTGTAATGGAAAAGCTGGAACTCTGTATTCCCATTTAGAAGGTCCAGACATGTGAAAATGAAACATTTTGACATGTGAGTTTCAGAAAAAAAAAAGTTACCATTATAGTAAACACTTTGCTTGTGTGAAGAACTTTATCTACATGTTCAGAACTTTGTGTGTTTTAAAAGATGATGCCTGTGTTCTGATAATAAATGGAAGCTGAACATACACTCAGGAGCCTGCAGTCCAAGTCTGGATGTGCTAGCCAGCCAGTAAAATTAATGTGGCATGGGGCAAATGACAAACGTAAGGCTAGTAAAACATCAGTGCTAACAAATAAATTATTCAGAAGTTGATTACTGAGAAGTCTCTTACTAGATTTCAATATGTTCAGTATGGTGGCTTTCCAAAAAAAATTCTAAGATTTCATCCATAAGGCTTATAGAATTTAGTTTATGTGTCCCCTCTCATGTTTCATCACATGACTTAAAATTTTTTTTAAAAAAATCAATAAAAGAGGGGTTTTGCATATAAATCACAAAAGAATATATGTACCAAGTTAGTGTTTTGTTGGGTGATTAGTATGTTATTTATTTGACAGTGGAGAAAGATCAATGTAATAATTATGTACTAATCACATGTATGCAGAAAGTGTAATTCCTTGGAATGGAGCACACATTATTGTTGCAGTCTGTGCTCAGATGCTGTTTCTAAAAAAGCTGAAAGTCCGGCGGGATGGCTCAGTGGTCTAAAGTGCCTGCTTAGGAAAGCTTGGGAGGCTGCAGGGACCGTGGTTCGATCCCTGGCACCACATGCTGCGCCAGCCCTGCCCTCAGGGCAGGTTGAGCCGGCCATAAAAATAAACAAACAAACAAACAAAAGTTCTGAAACAAGAAAAACAAAATAAAAAAAAAAAGCTGAAAGTCAGACCCTTGAGAAAAGAATGAGGCTCTGGCAGAGGACAATTTTGTGTGAAGGGTGGGCAAAATGGGTTCAAAAAACCCAAAAAAGCCTTGATGGTCCAACAATGAAATAAGAAAGTGGAAAGGGTTGTTTAGAGATATATAGGTTAACACAAACTGACACTTGATAATTTAATTTCCTTCTTGATTTGTATCTTCCTCTACTTTTTCTAGTGTTAGGGTAAAGGAACTGATTCACCTCCTTAGCAGATGGATAAGAACAGAGATGCCTGGCATTGCAGCTCCCCAACTTTTCTTTATCCCCCACTACCCTAAAGTGTGGCCTTTCTTCAACAGTTTTTTCAATAACAGATCTTTTAGTTCCTAGAGCACTTAAAACTGAATAAAATAAACAAACAAACAAACAACAAAACAAATCAGTGTATCGGCAGCACAGTGGTTCAAGTCTGTTAGTTTAATGGCTGTGAACATGTTGCTCATATGGCTTGGTTATATGTTTAATTAGTAATATAAGTATATTCGCTTTTTTTTTTTTTTTTTTTTTTTTTTTTGGCAGGAGCAGGGTTTGAACTCATGACCTTACAGTTGCCAGGAAGGCAGTTGTGCCATGGAGCTATCTCCCCAACCTCCCTAAAATGAGACATTGGATTTGTTTGTTTGTTTTTTGTGGGACCGGGATTCAAACTCATGACCTTGCACTCGCCAGGCAGGCATTAATTTTTATTTTTGAGAATCCTACATAAGAATATGTTTGAGCAGTCATGAGTAGAGGTTACAGAAAGGGACATCAGACCTTGAGATATAATGGCAAAATGAAATGACTACTACAATAATGAAAATAATATAAAAATAACATTTAAACTTTGAGAATTTCTACCATGCAAGGCAAAGGAGGATATGGTTAATAGTAGATTTTAAGGAAAATTCCTTATTATTCTTCAAAAGGAAGTAGTATAATTGTAAGTTAGATGATAACTTCTGAAGTTGAAGAGCGGAAATCTAGAGGCCAGATTGGTCCATGGGTGGAGAGGAGCTCCACTTTGGAAATCCTTTTACCACTACAGAACTATAATGGGATATAAACTGAGTGGAATGGTATAAAAAGACAATTATCTTTCTGTAAGACTTTGTAATATATTGTTTATTTAAAAGAAAGTTCAAGCCTGGTGTGGTGGCTCACGCCTGTAATCCCAGCACTCGGAGGCTGAGGCAGGAGGATTGGTGCGAGTTCGAGACCAGCCTGGGCTACAAAAGTGAGCTCAACGCCAGCCTGAACTGCATAGCGAGACCCTGTCTCAAAAAAAAAAAAAGAAAGTTCATAAATCATTGAGCACCTAGTAGAATATGAAATTCATAGCTTTTAGGGAATATTTTTAGGGTCTGACTATTTTATTTCTTTTCTTCACTAGGTATATTCTCGCACCACAAATTGTTTTACTTTGACAGTTCTTGAGTTCCACAGAGCCAGTTTGGTATACTGTTTAGAGCAAGGACTTTGTAGACAATCTGGGATTACATATGAAGTTTACCACTTAATAGTACACAGAACAATGACCTTGTGAAAAATTCATAATTTCTCAATGCCAGTCTATACTTCTGTAAAATAGAAAAAAGAGCTGGCATAAAATTTATACTGGACAGTACAGGTAAAGCACTTGCTGGAACATCTAGTAAGTAACAATGGTAATATTTATTACCTGTTAACATGGCTTGCTATCCTTATATTTTTCTATTCTAATCCCTAAACCTAATGAGCTAAACAGTGGTAGAAATTTTGGTACAAATTACTAAGGTAAAGTTATTGTCCTTGTAGGTAAAGTGACCATAGGGCATGTTAATAAGATTTTTTTTTTTTTTTTTTGTCTTTTTGAGACAGGGTCTCGCTATGCAGTTGAGGCTGGCCTTGAGCTCACTTTTGTAGCCCAGGCTGGTCTTGAACTTGCACCAATCCCCCTGCCTCTGCCTCCCGAGTGCTGGGATTACAGGCGTGAGCCACCACGCCCGGCTAATAAGATTTTTAATATAATAGATTATTGAAGGAGCTTGACTTAAAGAGATGTGTGGACCCCAAGAAGAAAGCATGGCTTAGCTCATCTGATGTAGGTCCTTCTCTCTAAAAGGAATCTTTGGTACAGGCAGCTTCTTGCTCTTGCTCTCTTATTTCCTCAGTGAGATCTAGAATATCATCTATGTGAACTTCTGTCATCGGAAGAGCTACCAACTACTGGATTACTTTAAGAACAAGTCCTCAGTATAAGTGAGCCATCAGAGAAAGCACGACATATCTAAGGGAGTCCAGCAGCCACCATGCTAGTTAAGCAGACACAGTCTAATGAAATAGAACTTTTAGAGGAGACAGACAACTACTAAATGAAAAAAAAAAGATGGTGCAATATGATGAGGACACTAGCTGCTATGTGGCTATTCTGATGTTTTTGTTCAAGGCAGAGTGACTCTTTATTCATTGATCCAAGGCAATCATAAGTGTAATTTCTCATGTCAGTGATTTTTGACTTAGACAGATGCCCTATCTGTTTATTAGTCTGAGGTAAAGTCTGGGAGATTGTTGGTGAAACGTCTGCTCACTAACAAGACAAGACACCCAAACTGATATTCTCCATTGTTCCTGGGTACTGTCATATATGCCTAATGGCGTCTGAAATTGCTGGAGCCATCATATGATGGGGTACATTGTCACTGTTGTGAAGAAAGTAGAAAAACCCACACTGGCTCTTAAGAGGTAGTTATGCCACTAGTTGAACACCGTGGAACCACTTAGATATGGACTTCTTGTCATGTGAGGTAATTCCTTTACTACTAAGGCAGTTTTATTTGTGTCATCTGTTCTCTGAAGCTGAAGTGTCATATCTTATACAAGAAAAGTAATTCATGCTGAGTACCCAAAGACCATTTTGGAGATTTGAAAATATGAGGATTTTATCAGTAAATGACTGCAACTAGAGACCATATTCTTCAGTGAAATAAATCAGACCTTCATGTGCAAACAACATACCTTCTCCTTAGTGTAAGAACCTGAAAGAGTAAATAAAATCTGAAGGGTACAATAGATACTCTGAAAAGGGAATGAACCTGTTCAAAAGGAAGGAATTACTCAAGTGAGGTCAGTAGAGGAAGTGGGGGAAAGAGATGTATCTATCTATGTAGGCAGGATGGTTTGGATAATTGTACTGTGGATTTCTGCTGGTCTGTGGAAAGGAGCAGATACTGCTTTCTTATTTTTTGTTTGTTTTCTTGTCTTCTTTTTTCATTTCTCCCCCTACTTCTCCCTTTTTAATTTCTTACAACTCTTTTCTTTTTCTAATTTTGCATGTATATTTCTGGTAATCTGAGCAACTAATCTGAAGACAACAATATATAATACAACAAACACTATCAAGTTCATGTTATTTTGTGAAGTTCTGTACAGTTTCTAATTTTTTATATTACTATTCTGTATTCTCTTTAAGCAATAAAAAATTATCTTATAAAATAACCCTGTGATTTCCCAATCAGACAAATCAGTAAACAAATTGAAGGAAGACACTGCTGCTGAGATTCAAACATTTTGCCTACAATGTGAATTGAAGGTAGTACCTTAAAAGACAAAGTAAAACCACAAAGAAGTATAAATCATGAAAAAATAATTAAAAGACTTAGAAGATGTATCTAGGAGGTTTAACATGAAATAACAGGTGTTTTAGAAAAAAAAATTTCTAATATGAAGAAAAGCTCAAGTCTTCACTTGGAATAAATTGTCAGGTTTTACATAGGATTAATGCAGAAGCATAGCTAACAGAGATCCTGCTTTGGGCTCCAGTCTTCTACCCAGGTTTATGACACATGACAGGAAAAGGAGCAAGAGACTTTAAGATAGGTGTGCAGTGGGGATCTAGGATGACCACTTGGCCACAGGAACCCCTGCTGT
The DNA here is from genome assembly GCA_004027025.1 of Myocastor coypus. Lineage (NCBI taxonomy): Eukaryota > Metazoa > Chordata > Mammalia > Rodentia > Myocastoridae > Myocastor > Myocastor coypus. The sequence continues at coordinate 70,125 of PVJA010000854.1, read as the reverse complement.
TTATTCACTGAGGAAGATGGTGAGAGGATTGCAGCTGGATGTGCCGGACAAGTGGTGAGATTGGCAACGAAGTCATGAAGCCTTCTTCAAGGAGGGACATGAGCAGCCAGATTTAGACTACCATTAACAAGTAACTGCTTGTAGCCAATTCTGGGAGGAATTTTCCTCCGGAGTTGTGCAGACCTCAAGGGAGATGTCATCTATGAACTGCATAGATGTAAGCACAGTCACACTGGGGACTGGGGAGGACAACGTGGCACGTATGGCTGCCTGAAGCTTAGCAATACACTTCCTGAATTTTAAGAGTAAGGAGAAAATCTTAGAAAGTACCCAATCTTAAAATAGAAGATGGGTCAAGGTAGCACTAGGTTTCTTACTGGCAACTCTGGAAGCTAGAAGATGGTAAAATAATATAGATGAGGAGAAAAAGCAGGCAGAGAGAAAAGGGAAGTTTCCAAAGACCAAATCTTACCTGATGGGAGGAAAAGAAAGCAAGAAAGAAGAAGTACAGAAGACAGTGGATCTTTGCAAAAGAAATAGTATCTTATTTTTAAAGTAATAGTAGATAATCATGTTTGTGAGTACAGAGAAAGGGAAAGCACTTAAGGGGAAAAATTGGATAAGAATTTGCTTGGATAGCAGAAACAAGCTGAATAGCACAATATAAAATGAATGATAAATGCAAAATATGATGAAAAGAATATAGGTAGATCAGTTGTTAAATGAAATGAATGAACTGAGTTGTCCTATTAAAAGAGTCTTCAGAGACTAGGTTAAATTTTAGTTACTTGCTTCTTGAAAGAAACGAACAAAATATGAAATATGAAAAGGGATGATTAAAATTATGAAATCCAAGGAAAATGAAGAAAAAGCATAAATGGCAGTATTAATATCATACAGTATAATGTGAGCTAAAAGGTACAAAAGGATAGAGAGGGGAATTATGTGCTAATGAAAGAATAAAGCAATCACAAACCTGTAAGTATAAAATAGCATAATCAATGAATACAAATATATAAATATTAATAAATTCTGAATCAATTTTATCTTTTGTTTTTAGTGGTACCAGTGAATGAACTCAGAACCTTATGCCTGCCAGGCAAACACTTATTCCACTGAGCCATCTCCCAGCCCTCTGAATTTATTTCAGAAGTGAAAGAAAAGTTGATTTAAAAATAATGTAGATAAGTTTGTTATGCTCCTTTCAGATTGAGATATGTGAGTTATCAAAACTGAGGACACAGAATAACCAAATAATGCAATAAAATAAAATCTTTCAGATGAACAAGTCTCAAAAATTTTTAATTTTTTTTCTCTTGGAACATTGAAAAATGTATTTTGTACTGTATTTGACCAAAAGGAAAATTATAGAACATTTTAAAAAGCAGAGATTTTTAAAGTCTTCTTATCAATAAAAATAGGAATAAATATCTAACTGTGGGATACATTAAACATCATACTTGATAAAACATTTATAATTTTCCATGATTTTATTATTAAAAGAGAACATTGAAAAATAAGATAGTTTTACAGAAAAGATTTAATAAAAATGATACAATGGAATAAAGATAAAGGCTGAAAATAATAAAATAGAAAACTGAATGTTAATGGAAAGAGAAAAGATGAATTCAAAGCTATTTCTTTTGATGGTTGAATAATAGGTTAAATTATAATGCACCTGAGGAAAAATAAAAACTCCAAAGCAGAAATATTTATGCAAAAGAAAAATAAGTAGATAGGTATTTGCCTGCCCTGAGGTAAAAACATTATATAAAACTAGTAAAGTTAAATTATATTGACATTAAAATGGGGAAATCAATAAAGAAGTAGGTGGGCTGGTAAGATAGCTCAAGTGGTATAGAGGACCTGCTTAAGAAAGCTTAGGCAACCACAGGGACCTTGGCTTGATCCATGGTACCACATGCTGTGCCAGCCCCACCCCCCAGGGCAGGCTGAGCCAGCCCATAATGTAAATGAAGTTTAAAAAATAAAATAAAAATTTTTTAAAACAAAATAATTTTTTTTAAATTTACAAATACAAACAGCATAAATGAAAAATTATAAGCATGGTGTTTCAACTCAGGCAAGAATGGATGATGCTACAGTCAGATCTTAAATGTTCCTCAAAGGCTCATGTAATAGAGGATTGGTCAGCATCTTATGACATTATTGGAAAATGGCGTAATTTTTAAGAGGTAGGGCCTAGTGAAAGGAAGTTACCTCAGTGATGGCATATCCTTAGACAGGATATTGGGACAAGGGTCTTTTTCTGTCTTTCTTTGCTTGCCAGTCACTGACAGATATTTTTGTCGCACATGAAATCTGTGCTGGACTATGTGCTACTACAGCTCCAAAGTGAAGGAACCAAGACAATTTGTCTGAAACTTCTGAAACTGTGAATCTTTTACAATTGTATATCTCAGGTATTTTCTCACAGTAGAGGAAAGAAAGCTGACTAACACAGATGATTTAAATTTTGTTGATGGTCCAAGTACTCTTTAATTTGGATGAAAATAAAATTGAAATGGTTTATCAAATGCTTAAAGACCAAGATCTAAATGTAAAACAAAATTTCTGCATGGAAATAAAGGACTCTAGGTGTACAATCCAGGGGACAGGGAACTTCTCAATCAGGACTGACAGCCAGAAACAACAGAAGAAAGACATAGACATGTTTCACTGTACAAACTTTTTTTTTATGTATTCACCACAGGGTTTCACTATACAACTTGGACTTCTAGTGTGGCTGGCTCAGTGCTCCAGAGTGGGGCCAGCATGGCATGTAGTGCTGGGGATCTGTGCTTGCCTAAACAGGCACTTAGTCGCTGAGCTATCTCGTCCTGTCCCTTGTAGAGACGTTTAAACAAAGTCAATGCAGAAAAACAGTTAATAGATAATAGTAGTTATAATGCAAAAAGCAATGAATTGATATTTATAATAATACAAAAAATCATTATCAATTGAGAAGAAAACTGTAACAAATAGCCCAGTAGGAAAAGGGGAAAATAATAAGAAGATACAAGTCTCAGAAGAACAAACTCAAATAGCCAAGAAACACTAAGAACAACCTATTTTATAAGTAGCCAATGAAATGCAAATTATATTTAAATGAGTGATTTGTAATTCACTGGAAAGTTTTAAAAACTGTAACACTTTGTTGATGAGGCTCTGAGGAAAAGGATATTAAACTCTCTTTAGGAGAGCTGTCTAGAAATATCTTTTAAATGAAGTATGCTTACCCTTTGGTCTAGCAATTTTATTTTTAAGGATCTAACCCTTTGGGAGGGAAATTCAACTAGGTCTCAGAGCGTATGTGTAGGAATATTACTGTAACATGTATTAGTCAGCTTTCTTGTCCTGGGATGGGATAAAAGACAGCCACATGAGAAGAGGTTTAATTTGGCTTCAGGGCGTTTAGTTTGTAATTGGCTATCTCTAGGGGAGAAAGAGCAAAGCAGGAGGGCATAGTGGAGGAGAGATACTCATTTCATGGTGGTCAGGAAGCAGAGGAGAGAAACTGTCAGCAAAGAAGGAGTGAAGGACCAGATGCAGTGCAGAGTCCCACCTCCACGGCCCACACAGATGTGCACGGACAAGTACTTTACTAATCTGCTTTGTGTCTTCCAAGCCAATCAAGTTAATACAATTATGCTTAGCGACCATGCAGTATGTTTCATAGAAAAAGAACAATGAGGAATAAAGGCATTCTTGTTATATGGGAGATAGTTGCGTGGTGAACTATTATATAGCTCACAGAACATTTATGTGTAGGCTATGCAGATCTTTATAATTTTGTATGACTGTAACATGGACAAAAGTTCAGTTGAATCCTTATTAAGTTGTAATAAGGATTTCTTACATGATTGAGAAAAGAACCAAGAAATGGGGAAAAATTGTAAAGTATGTATAATATATTTACATTGGTGCATTTGTAAATCATTACTAAATGTATATGTTACCTTAAAAAAACAATGTCATTTAAAAATAATAACTTGAAGACATTTTGAAGGCTCAAAACCAAAGACAACCAATGCCAGATGATCACCAAAAAGTTTAGATTAATTGAGAAGAATTATATGTGTGAAAGAAACATTATAAATAAAAATGAACAAAAATAAAATGGCTAGAGATCAAGGAGCTATTGAATTAGAAGTTGAATTAGCCCCTTGAGTCAAGGTAGATAATTTAAAAAATCTTTTATAAAGTACTGGACCTCAGTAAAAATTTCTCTCTAGGAAGCTTTTCAATGTAGAAAATGCAATAAAGTTTAGTTTTAAATAGTTTTTAAGACTACGATTTTGATCTTTATTTAATAATATGTGGCCAAGATTTCTGTAGTATTTCAACACTAAAAAGGCAACCATAATATACGTATATGTTACAATAGTGCTGTGATGTTTTAAGCTTACCAAAACTGACCAAGGTTTCTTAAATTTTATGGTATCCAAATTTTAAAAAGTCACAGACAAATCACAGATGTAGTATCAATAAGCAGTAATAATGCATGACACGCTATATGTAGTGACACAAGGGAAGAGGAATACTTGAGAGATGTTCTTCACCAAAAATATCTGAAATAGTGCTTGGGTTGTAGATCAGTAGTTAAGTGCTTATCTAGCATGTGCAAACCGCTGTTCTCCACATTTATTGTGATAGGTACATTTATTATAATATTATTTGGATAACTTTTCATATTTTCTTCATCCCCAATTTAGCTTATTCAACAAACATATACTTAGTGCCTACTTAGTACTGAACAGCCATGTCTCACACCCATTTATCACTTATAGTTCAGTGAGACAGGACTTGAATATTACTGATTTCTCACAGAATGATGTTTCAATCTGTGGGTTGTAGAATATTGGACCCCGAGAGTATTGGACCTGTATGCAGTTTCACTTTTTTTTTTTTTTTTTGGTCATGGAGGTCCAGCACTACATTGAATTATTTGTGCTGTATTTTAGCTGAATTTATTCATTTGAGCTTCAAAAATCATTAGAACTTTGAAGCTGAAAGGGCCACTTGCACCCATAAGTCTTGTTGCAAAACCTTGCTTTTATAGACTGTTTCAGCTCTTTGGAGTAGCTGATGATGAGGGATATAATCTGAGATTCTTTAGGATGTGGCAGGCAATTGGGGCTGGCAGTCAACTCATCAGAAACCAAAATCTTCAGTAAATGTTAGTAAGTCACCTGGAGATTCTATAACTAATTCTATTACACTATAAAGCCTTGTGTAGGTATAGTTCAAAACCACAACAATTAGTATCTTTAAGGTCCATATCTCCAAAGAATGTGTATAGACTTATTCAACCAAAATGTGTTGAATATGGAACATTTGGTTTAGGAGGTTGGAATAAACTGGGAGTAAATCAGTTGTCTGTGGCATCACGGAATTTATATTCTAGTTGAAAAAATGTAGACAGGAGACAAAAGTCATTATGAACAATCAAATGTAGTATATTAGGAAGTAACAACTATATGAAAATATAGAGCAGAGTGATATGGAGTTAAGTAAAATTTCCTTTAAAATTTTAAAAAGAAGTTAATAAGAGTTAAGTAGCTAGATATACCTTGGTTTGCTGTCAGTTACTTCATGCCTTTGTGATATAATCTATTATTTTTTTATATGTTAGAGAATGTATAACATTCTAATAATTTTCTTTAGTTTTTCCATGTGTCTACAACAAAGAAAATTTCCTTTGCTATATAAACAAGTATAACCAATTATTCTGTTCTAAACTTTTGTTTCAGTAGCTTTTGTGATGTCTGTTTCAAAATATTTTCTCATGACAAGTTTTTATAAATCATGTTTTTTTGAAATTAAGTATAGGGGCTGGGGAGATAGCTCCGAGGCACAAGTGCCTGCTGGGCAAGTGCAAGGTCGTGAGTTCGAACCCTGGTCCCACGAAAAAAAAAAAAACAACAACAACAACAACAACAAAAAAGAAATTAAGTATAGTAGGTAAGCTGAGTTTTGACATCATAGAAAGATGATGTAGACTAGTGAGAGATCATAGATTATGAAAACAAGGAAACATGTTAAGTTACATTGTACTTACAAGTATATCATAAAGATCTAAAGTTTACTCAGAAGTTTAGATATGTTCAAATTAGAAGAAAATTTAGATGAAGTGAAAGACTTAATTACCTCTTAAACGAGGTACTCTTATGTTTTTATCATACATATGAAGTTACTCTGACATTTGTAGTACATACCCAACTAACCAATATAAATAGTAGCTTGATGCTCCCAAATGATGTCCTTTGGTGAGTAGACCTAATTTATGACTGCACATAAATGGAACATTATTTTGTTTTTAATCTGGATTGCATGTTGTTATGAATAGAATCTGTGTACTTGAATTCCCCATCCTGTATCTCTCATGGTATTCTTAAGGTCAACTAAGCTCAGTGAGTAAGCTTTACTAAGCAAGCAACCCAAATTTCTATCTTCCTGTCTAATGTAGCTACAAGATTCTAAACAAATTCCAAGATACTTTGTTAAGTTTCCTAATGAATGTCTCACTGGACTGAAGAGCTTTTGAAAGCAAAATGAAATAATCATCTAAAGTTGAATGTTTCTCATGACCCAACAACCAGGCCTGGCACATGAGACTGTGCTGGGTCCACTGGAAACTCATTACCCAGCAACCAGGTACGATATGCGAGGTATACCACTCTGGGCCAGCTGGAAACTCATTTGACTCAGCAACCAGGCCCGACATGTGAGTGGAACTTCAACCATCAGACAGGCCCAGTGTGGAAAACTGCTGCAGAACTCATTGCATAGAGACTAGAGACAAGAACCATCCAGCTGATCCAGGAGCAGAACATCTTACCAGAGTGGCACAGTAGGTTCATCTGCAAGGGTCACAGCAGGAAGAAGTAGAGCATAGCAGCCAGACCTGAGCCATATCCATCTGGACAAGCTTGAACGTGATATATTCCAGACCTGGTACTAAGGTAAAAACTCTACCAAAGCTCTACACCAAAGATCAGAAGGCAGGGCTATACAAAATGACAAAGAGAAGGAGCAAAATGCAGTCTCAGGTGCAAAACCCATCCAAAACAAATACAGGAGACAATAGCATAGAAGAAATTGGAAATCACATACCTGCAATCCCTGAAATAATAGCATCCAAAGTAAAGAAACAACTGCAAAAAGGTATTGAGGAAATAAGATCAGAAATAATTTCTGAAGTTAAGAAAAGAAATAATTCCTACAATAAAAGAAGTTGTAAGTGCTTCTAAAGAAGACAATAACAAAAAAATAGGGAATAGAATAATGATGAAATCCTTGAATGAGCAATATAGGAAAGTAACAGAATGTATGAAGCAAATTCAAAGTGCTATACAGGAACTTAAAACCTCAATCACAAGCTGACAAAACCATTTCAATGAAAGTGAAGATAGACTTTCAGACCTTGCAGCTAGTGAAGAGATAAGAAAAAAAGATCTCTTAACCACAACTAGGATGCAAGAAAAAATAATTCAACATCTGCAAGATGATGCAAAGATGAATAATGTAAGATTAATAGGCATCAATGAGAAAGAAGGAGTCTTTACAAATGATATAAAAAGAATGTGGGCAGAAATAATAGCAGAAAACTTTCCAAATATTGGAGAAACAATTTGACATTGAAGTAACTGAAGCATATGGAACTCCAAATAACATCAACCCAGTTAAAACCACACCCAGACATATAATAGTCAAGATCCCAGATATGCAGCACAGGAACAGCATACGAAAATCTGCTAGAGAAAAGAAATAGATCACATTTAAAGGAAAACCTGTTAGAATAATGGCAGATTTCTCTTTACAAACTATCAGGTCAAGAAGAGCATAGAGCAAAGTACTTTAAGTCTTGTAAGAAAACAAATTCCAGCCCAGGCTGCTATGCCCTGCAAAACTCTCTTTCAAGTTAAATGGAGAAGTGAAATACTTCCAGGACAAAGAAGAACTAAAGAATTTCATGATGAAAAAACCAAGTCTGCATAGTTTCCTAAAAGATATTCTAGAGGGGGATAAAAATCACCACAACTCTGAAGGAGAATGGAAAGAACTCACCAAAAAGGGCAAGCAGACACAGGAGAAGAAGAGGTATACAAAAGCAGTCTTTAACTATTCTTATGTATGCAGCAGCACAACATTTCCATCAGCATATTCTACCAGTAGACTTCTGCACCTTATGGGTCATGATTCTGTCTGGGTCTACAGGATGGATATTGAGAAAATAGCAGTAACTCGGTCCCACAAGTGACACCTGGCCACCCATAAGCATCATGGACGCTGTCTATATCCACAACACGCTAGAACTTTGTATGACATTCTATTCCCAAGCTGTTAGAAGTTCTGGTAATATATTTGCCATTCCAGTATTTATGTTATGTTTTATTCTTAGTAATTCTTTACTACCATGAAAACTTTTTCTTTAGTTGATATTTTTGTATGTTAACCTATTGAAATACTATGCGAGTACTATGAATTGATTACAGCTTCATACATATGATACACAACATTCTGGCCTCTAAGTTGGACTCATGATTTGATTTGAATTTTGGGATATTGTTTTGAAATATTTAATTTAATTTAATTAATATTTAATTAATTTTCTGAATATTGTTTTATTATACTTTTTGTTTTATGATTCATACTATATCTCTGACTTACAATTTACTTATAAGGCATAGTATGATATTTTCTCCTACTACTAGAACTTTAAAAAGAAATGTATATATATATATATATATATATATATATATGTATATATACACACACATGCACACACAAGAGAGGATAGATATATAGCTACTTTGTCTTAGTTCATTGAGAATAAAAGTTTGTACTAAAATTTTAAAAGAAAAAAGTAAAGTTGATTGTTTCCGGATCAAAGTTACTAGGTGAACACTAAATTTAAAGTCAGTTTGAGAGACATTTTTAAATAACAGAAATTATGGCTCAAGGTCAGGCTGTTCTATGTGATGCTGATCAGATCCTTTAATGCAAAAGGTCTACTAGTGATCTGTGTATAAGATATATATTTTGAAACATTAACTGTGATTTAAAGTAACAAGAGACAGTGCTTAAGCCAGGGAAAATAGTCTCCTCTCCAGGTTTTTTGGTTGAAATGATATGGTTCAGTAATTTTATTGAACCTGAATAAATATTATTAATATCTGCCTCACAAAGGGAAATAAGGAAGCTTGCTCCTGTCAATCCTTCATTAGGAGTTTCTGAGATATTTTGAGAAAATGAGAAAACCATGGATAAAATCCATACCATTTAGATATCTTGTGTGTTTGCAACCATTTAAAAATGCTATGCAGGGCTCCAAGGAATTAGTACAGCCTGCTGCAGTACCGCTATATTATTAATCTCTAAAGAGAATTGATGCCAGATGTTCAGACTGCCCACAGGACACCTCGGTGTTTGTTGTAGTCAGAGGTTGCAACGGAATAGGTTTAATAAAGGACCCATAGTTTACAGGATTATTTAAAAATATTTACCCAAAAAGTCAAATGCAGAGGAGTGCAGGAGATCTGTTTATGCACTAGAGACTGAATGAATCCAGGCCCTGGTTGGATCCCATGGCAATGTCCTACATGAGTGCAGCTGAAGAACTGGAGTCCATGGCAGTGTTGTCAACGAGTCAAACTCGAGGCCTACAGCCTGCGGTGGTTCCTCAAACAAGTCTACATCATGGATTTGCACTGGGAAGACCTAATGGCCAGTAGTAGAAGCCAGAAAGTCTACCAGTGGGATGAAGGGTCTGTACCACCAGATTGAAGGATCTGCTCTAGAGCAAGGGAACAATGCTCAGGTAGGGATCAAAACTTCCCCAAGAGAACTGGAGCCATCTTCAGTGACAGCAAGGACCTGAGCTCCTCTTATAATGAGAATAGCTGAGTTATCAGGAAAACCGGCATGACAAGCTTCTTCAAGAGGATCAAAACGTACCATCTTCCCCTCCAGTTCATTTCTGCCACTGGCAACAGTCTTTGGACAGGCCTTCAATACCATGCTGATTCAGTTCTGTTGGTGTTGCAAGTTGACCAGTAGTTATTCTACTACAGCGTTCTTGACAGTTTTCAGTCATTCGGTCCTTAAGTAGACTCAGTGTTTTAAAATGATTATGGGCAATAAAATTACATGATTTCTGTATTTGAGATGATCAATGAACATTTCTGAAAAAATGCACAACTTTTAATAAGCTAGAAAATAAGCCTATATTAAGATAGTATTTGTAAAAAAATTCTAAGAGTAGAATAGAGGAAATTATTTTGTTACATTTTTTGTTGTTGTTGCCCCAGTGATAGGCATATCCACACTAAGTGATTTGTTTATTTATGTATTTATTTATGAATTTATTTATTTATGTATTTATTTATTTTATGAGTATCAGAACTTGAACTCAGAACATCAAGCTTACTAGGTAGATGCTATACTGTCAAGCTAAATCCCCAGCTGCCCTGATTATTTCTTGATGAGAGACTCTGGATTCAGATGGCCATCATCTCTTTTTTCCATTCATTTTCTTTATTATGGTAAAACACATATAACATAATTACCATAGTAACAATTTTAAATATAAAGTTGTGTCATTAAACCTGCTGCTATGTAACTATCACCTATTACCTCATAATACTTCTGATCTTATGAAATCAAACCTTTGTACCCATTAACAAGAGCATCCCTTCACCTTTTCCTAGCCCTTGATAGCCACCATTTTTTCTGTAATTTTTTGACTACTCCAAGTGAGAAGTTATTATCTTTGAACTAAATAGAATTTTTCTTTTTATTTCTTTCTTTCTATGTATGTGTGTGTGTGTGTGTGTGTGTGTGTGTGTGTGTGTGGTACTGGGGGTCAAACTTGGAACCTTGCACTTGCACTTGCCAGGCAGGCACTTAAGCCACTAAGCTATTTCCCAGGCCCTAAACTGAATTTTGTTAAGAAACAAATCATATTTTCTTAATTCATGTAAGAAATATTTCAGTGAGCTGGGAGTTGCAGATATATTAATACAATCACAGTATTAGGGTACTTATAAAAGAAGCCCATATTAATTTCAAACTACTTGTAAATTAGTGACTACAAATCAGAAGACATGACCTAAGGTAAAAATACTTGGTAGTGTAAACATATTTGATCTGAGAACCTAACCTATAATTAAAGCTCTAGATTCATTTCTTCAGCTGTATTTATGCACCTTCTTTGTATAAAAAAGCAAAACATTACAAGAATCATTTCCAGCGTCACACCCATCACTGTTACTTTATTGGATCACAAGATTGGAACAACAAACAACTTAAAATTATCCTATAAATCATTTAAAATCTATCCTTCAGTCTTTCTTCATATATCCCTTCTACTCAACACCATTAGGAGCACTTGAGTAATGCTTAATATTTTTGCAACTTTGTAGATTTTCATATCATGCATTTTATTATAGGAAAAAAGTTAGAAGTACATTAATGGGTATGACTGATTAGAGGGAGCTACAGTCCACAATATGTACAAGAATGCAGCAATACCCAGAAGATTTACAAGGAAGCTTAGAGCTTAAAATTTGTGAGCAAAAAACAAGGCTGGCCACAAAGTTCCTGGCTTAAAGTGTAAAGAATAGGATGGTCAGTTGTATGTCTTCTTCACCTTCATCTTTACAGTGGCAGCTCCTTAACTGTCTACAAGAAAAGCAATCTAGAAGACTGCTTTCATAAGATATTAGCAGCCTGCTTGAGAGCATTGGGCTCCTACTGAGGTAGTTCTGCAGAGTAAACCATCCCCTTCTGGGTATGTAGGCAATCCTTGCCTCCAAGCTAACAGTGGCATTGTCTCCAGGGTTCCCAGATAGCTTTTCTATTGCAGTAAAAGCCTTGCTAAGGAAACAAACTCACTTTATACCTGATAACATAATAAACCTACATCAGACAGCAGGATAACTGACTCAGGCCTCTGTTCTTTTTAAACAGTAATGAAAATACAATCTTTATGGATCTTGATCAGACTACAAAAGAGGGCTGTATTACCATTACCTTTTATATTAGGCAGTTTTCTTTGATGATTTGTACAGACAACTCCAAATACAGAGGCAGAAGTCTGCATACTTTAAAGGAATTAGTGTTGTGAACTAGAGAACTTTACCCAAATACTACCACTGGCACTTTTCACCATAATTTGTGCACATCACATGAAACTTATATAAGATTACATTTAAAAAATATACCTGAGTGACAATTTTGTAACATTTATACTTTTTTATTGTAAAGAGAAAAAAATAACAGTGATACAGAGTTACAGAACAAGATAATACAAGATTAACAGTGGTTAATATATTGCATATTATTATCTTCAAAGTAGTTGCCGAGATTATAGGGTATAGGCATGAAATATTAATCAAACAAAACAAGCACAAACTATTCTTTTTAATGAACTAATAGAAATTAATAGTGTGTTTATCTTAGCTATCTTGTGTGTGTATATGTGTTTATATATTTTACTTTTCCTTCCCTTCTTTTCTCCTTTTCTCCATCCCAGTTGTTCCTTCATTTTGAGTAGTTTCTTCCCCTTTTACAGAGTCTACTGTGATTTTGGATCCTATTTACTCTTTCCAGTTTTTACACTAGGGAGACAATACAGTGTTTACACATACAAGTCTGATTTATTTCATTTATGAGTATGGCCTCAAGTTGCATCGCTTTATCTATAAAAGTCTTGATTATATCCTTCTTTACAGCTGAGTATTACTCCATTGTATAAAAGTGCCACATCTTTTTTATCTGTTCCTTCATTGACGGGAATTTAGGTTGACTAAGATTTAGTCATTATATATTGTGCTGCTATAAAAATGAATGCACATATATCACTATGGTATGATGTTTTAAATTCTTCTTGGAAAATACCCATAAGGAAAATAACTAGGTTGACTTGGACCTCTAATCCATTTTTTGAGGAATCTCCACACTGGTTTCCATAGTGGTTGTACCGGACTGCCCTCCCACCAACAGTGGAGAAGTATTCTTTTTTCTCCCCAGCCCCTCCAGCATTTGTTAATTGGTTAATTTCTTGATGATAGCCATTCTTTCTGTGCAGAGGTAGAATCTCAATGTTGTTTTAATTTGCATCTCTTGAATGCCCAGTGATGATGAACATCTTCTATATACTTATTTCAACTCTCTTTCTTAAATTGGATGGAGATCAAGGATTACCAGAGATAGAAGAAACCCGAGGTTGAAAAATAAAGGAACAAGATAAGGGAACAGTTGCAAAGAGATTTTGGAAAATTCTAGAGAATGTGAAATAGAACAGTCATCTTTAATTCATGTTCTCAGTGGTATTTAAAAAGACATTTTGTTTATAAAACAAGAAAAGAACAAAAGGATAAAAAATAACATGAAAAAATACATCAGCAAAAAAGTGATACAATGCTATTTATATAAAATTTTAAATCGTAAAAACATTGCATATGTTTATAGACCTAGCCACATAGAAGATGAATCAGAGCAAGTATAGGAGTGGTATGCTCAACAATTATCTTTGGAGCATCTAGAGATATGTGAGTAGGGAGAAGGTAGGGGTCAGATCTGGCTGTAATCAGAGTATCTTTCTTTGTTGGAGAAAGAAAAAAATCTGAAGCAAATGTAGAAAATATTGTTATTATCTGTTAAATGTAAATAGTTAATGTTATATATTTTTGCCTCTTTTCAAATTTGTTAATTAACAATTCAAAAGTTAAAACCTTGAATTATAGGAGAATTTTATACACTGTATAAGAATCATTACCCAAATAAAAATAAAAATTAAATGTGGTGTATATTTTAATAGTGAAGCAATAAAAAAAGTAAGTTTTATTTTAATTTTAGGCAACATGGAATTATAATAGACTATGGGGAAGAAAATACTATCCTAACTCTTCAGCTCTGCATTATGTAATAAAACAATCTGTTTTATTGATTTTCTGCCATTAGAATCTACAGGAAAATACAGAACACTTGATTATGCTTGGTACTGGAATGGGGGAAAGCAGGTAGAGAGAAGCTGAGGGCCTAGAGCAGTTTCTGGGTTCTTTTTTCTTTGTTCCTGGTGTTGGGAATTGAGTGCAGTACTCTTGCCTCGAGCTACATTTCCAGCCTTTTAAAAAAAATTTATAGTTTTGGAACAAGGCCCCTTAAGTCACTTAGTTGTGTCCATACACACTCACACTTGAGTTCTTCTTGCCTGAACTTCCAAGAGTGCTTGGATAGGAAAAGCAGTTTTGTAGAGCAGAATGTCAGTCAGTATCATCTGAGGCTATGGGGTATTTATTTTTTTCATCAGTTACACAGTGCTTTGGAGCACTTTGATGTAGCAAACACATCAGTTGGAAGTCTACCTTAATGGGGCCTCTGTTGGCCAGTCTGATCTTGAATTCCTGGACTCATCCAATCCTTTCATGCAGGCATTAGTTTAGTAGCTGAAAATCTATTGGTGCCATAGTTACTGTTGCTGTGCCAAAATACCTGGCATCCAAAGTTAAGGGAGAAATGATTCATTTGTCTCAAAGTTGGTCAAGGTTTCAGTCCGTAATTGGCATGTTTCAAGGTAAGTGGCATGGCAGAGGGGCATTTCAGAGGAGGAACAGTTTACAGCAGTCAGAAGGTAGGAAAGCAAGCAAGCAAGGAGCAAGTCAAGCCTCTTTTTGACCCTACATTATGTCTAGGTTATTGGGACTAGGTCCGTGCCAAATCAGCCAGAGGACTGAATGAGTAATTACCCACCCTCAATTTTAGAGCCCTTAATCCTAGCATTGCACTACACATCAGTCATACACTCTCAGTCCAGCACCTCTGAAAAAACCCCATCTATGACTGAATGAGGCTTTAGGGAGGATCTAGACACAAGTAAAATAATTAGTGACCAAAACAAATTCCCTTTTAAGTTGAATTTACATTCGTGTTTAGGAGGCAGATGTTACTAAAGGAGGTTAAAAATAATTAAAAATAACATTAAGTATAAAATGTGGAAAGTGGGAATACAAGTTTAGGAGTGAATACTAAATTGCCCTCTAAGAAGAAATCAATAAGAAGAAATAATTTCATAATGTATATAGTAGTGTAGCTCAGTGGTCTAAGCACCTGCCTAGGCAAGGGCAAGGACTTGGGTTCAATCCCCAGTACTACATGCCACCATGCCATCCCTGTCACAGCATACAAAACTGGCCACCAAGACCAGGCAAGGTCCTGTATAGCTGTAATCCCAGCACTCAGGAGGCTGAGACAGGATCACTACCAGTCTGCATAGTGAGACCTTGTGCTAAATATATAGAAAAATTAAAAAAATAAAATAGTATTATCTAATGGTAGGGATACTCTGTGTCTATGGATATTTTCAAGAAAATGTTCTAAGTGTGAGGGAGCTGGGGAGATAGTTTCGAGGCACAAGTGCCTGACGGGCAAGTGCAAGGTCATGAGTTTGAATCCCAGTCCCACAAAAAAAAGAAAAGAAAATGTTCTAAGTGTGTATCTGTGTTGTTTAATACAGCAGCCACTATCTACATGTGCCTATTGAGAACATGAAGTGTCTCTTGTGACTGAGGAACTAATTTAGTTTAAATTGTGACATGTGGCCAATAACTACTGTACTGGCTAGTATAGTGCAACATATGCTTAAAATGAACAAATTAAGAGATAACAGCATAAGCACATTTTAAAAAAATTAAACAGAAAACCTATTAATCATAGTTGCCTGTGGGTGGGTTAAGAATTGAAAGGGAAAATTTCATTATGAGCTGTCTTGCACTGTTTGATTTTCTACTGCATGCATATATTTGGTTGATTACTACTTAGACTTTTGGAAGACTAGATTGCAACCAAATGGGTCTTTGAAGGAGAGTAGAGAATCATCCTTTTTCAAGTGAGATAAAAGTTATACTTGAAATGTCAATTCAAGTGAATAATTTGGCAAGAATCATGGATGTAAGCTTCAAATAATTTTTGTCAGCAGGGGTCCTACATAGAGAGTTTCATTGTTTTTTTTTTTTTTTTTGTCTTTTGGAGACAGGGTCTCGCTATGCAGTTGAGGCTGGCCTTGAGCTCACTTTTGTAGCCCAGGCTGGTCTCGAACTCACACCAATCCTCCTGCCTCAGCCTCCGAGTGCTGGGATTACAGGTGTGAGCCACCACACCCAGCTCTCATTGTTTGTTTTGAAGTAGCTAATAAGGTAAATTATGGTCAGCAAGGTGAGCAGCTTCTACCTACAGAAAAAAAGTTCCAAATTTTTATATATGTTCCTAGAATTATAGAGCTGTGGGAACTATGCACTCTAAAATAATATGGTTCTATATCTCTCCCTTGTTTAACCAAAACTATCAAAAATAAATTATTGTCATTAAGCCATTGACCATGTCCAAATAGAATTCATTGTCTTAAAACTCAATTTACATTTGAAGATTATAAAATATTTGTAATTTTCAATACAATGAATTCTTTCTATGAGTACTTTCTGCTTTATTCTAATGAAAGGTTGTATAGTTAACTTACTGAAGTTTTAAATTTTTGTTTATGGGAAAGGAAAGAATGTAGGGGAATGGGAATCTATATACCAATCTTTGTTAAATTAGGATTAGAGGAATGAGGGCTATGCTTTCCACTCATGGTTCAGGTGGATTTTTTTTTTTTTTTTTTTTATCTATTACTTGTTTCCAATTTGAAAAAAATGTTTTTAAATCATTTCCTTTCGAAGGGAATAAGTAGAGATATGAAGATGAGAAATTTTTATTAAGAAACAGTTTGAAATATACAAGTAAATTTTGCTAACATAACTCTACCTTGGAGAGTCATGTTGTTATTCAAACATAGATTGAAGTGAGCTTAGAGCTAACTTATGGGTAAGAGCGGAACAATCCTTTTTACTGCTGTCTTGAAAATTCCATTGTAGTGCAGTTGGTAGCAACCATCAAGGAGCTACTCTTCATAATCTGGATCACTTGTTCTGTGTTAGAGCTATAACTGAATATATCTGGGTTTGCTTCACATTATAAAAGCAATACTGAGTTATAACTGCAGATTGATGTGGTCTGATGGTTAAATGAAACTGAAGCGAAACAGGTCAGCTACAGTTGTAGTAGCTGTGTTTATTTGCTCTCTAGAAATGGAAATTCCATGAGGGGAGAACATATTTATTGAAAATGAGATATTCTTGATACTGGTAGACTAATATTTGAGAAGTACTGTTTATGTGCTTTGAAATGAAATGGTAATAGGCCCAAATCCAGCCTCACTATAGAGAAACAAAGGGATGTTTTGGGGTTGGGGTGAGCCCACTCTGTTTATACAGGTTTTCACATGACTTTTCTTTTAAAAAGTACATGGAATGCATCCAAAACAAATAATGTTTTGTTAGATGAGTAGACCAAAAGGAAAAGCCTACAGAAAAGAGGATGGATGATCTTTCTTTAATGTCAAAACCGACATAAACATACTCCCCTCCCCCAATCTTTTTGCTCAAGATAATTTTCTCAACAAGATGCAGATTGCTTCAGTCTTTGCCTATCACTCTTTGAAGCACTGTCCTTGTTATTAGCAGTGGGGGCAGGGTTTCCTTTGAGGATTTTTACAGCAGTGAAGAGTTCCTCCTTTAAATACTTTCACATGATGAGGGAATTCCGCGTTCAAAGCACTGCCATCCCTGTGGCTTCTCCACTATAAGAGAGTTTATTCTTGGATGAAGGTCCTGCACAGCTCAATTGTCATGAATGACTTACCTTTCTGATGGAATCTTTCCACAGAGCTTTGTTTTTTCTTTCTTTTTTTTTTTTTTCTGAAAGATTTAGAAAAGCAGCTTAGCAGTGTCCTTACCCTTATTGTTGATATTAGCCATGATTTTCTTTCAGAATTTATTTCTTCAAAAGTGAGCAAAGTCTTCAGCATGATGGTTTTCTGGTCAATCTCACTGATGAAGAATTGTGTAACATTGGGCCCACCAATAGCTCAGCTGAGGCACAGAGACCAGGGTTTGATCCCCTGTGTGCCATGCTGTCCCCCTTCCTGGGGCACACTGAGACAGCAATTGAGACTGGGTGTGGTGGTGTGCACCTGTAATTCCAGCACTTGGGAGGCTGAAAACAGGAAGATCACTACAAGTGTACTAAATACATAAAGAAATACAGAATTGTGTAATATCAAATAATGGGCAGAGATTAATTTCCTTGAGAATTTCAGTAAGTCTCAGCATAATAAACTTGTGAAATGTGAAGTCTAAAAAGTTAAGAGCTCAAAGTTTGAAAATTAGATTCTTTTCCTCACAATGCAAAAGGACACTGAATTTGGATGAATTTTGAAATGTCATTACCAGTTTTTAGTGTTAGGGTACTTTTAATATTTCTTCCAACACTGAAATAGTTATTGAACATAAAACCTGATTGTACATTCAAAAATTTGTATAAGCTGGGTATGGTTGTGATGTCTATAATTCTTGTACTCTAGGAGGCTGAGACAGGAGGATTGTAAGTTTGAGCCTGGGACCCTTAGCAAGATTTTGTCTCAAAAAATATTATAAAAATAAAATGTAAAAGATTTGTTTAAAAAGACAGGGATAAGGGCTGGCAAGATAACTCAGCGGACTAAGTGTTTGTTTAGGCAAGTGCAGGAGCCGAGGTTTGATCCCTGGCCCTTTTATGTCATGCTGGCCCCACCCCTCTGGGTGTTATGGAGCATGCACTAGGGAGGCTGAAAACAGGAGGATCACTAGGAGTCCACGCTGCATAATGAGACCCCCGACACACACACAAAAGGATAGGGGTGGTAGCTCATCCTGAATTCTGCCTGCAGTACCAAGTCCAGTTCCTAGTACTGCCAAAAAAGAAAAACAAATGTGGAAACCTGATGATTCACTTTCCAATAGGTTTCTTAAATTGGCGATTTATGTTATTTTAATTTTGTAATCATTTATTTATTTATTTGGTACAGGGTCTCCCTATGCAGCTCAGACTCATAGTGATCCTCCTATCTCAGCCTCCCCAGTGCTGGGATCCCAGGTGTCTGCCACTAAGTCCGGTTTCAGTGGCTGGCTCTATGTAGGACTGCTGAGGCATGCGGTATTGGAGATTGAACCCTGGTCCTTGCACTTGCCAAGCAGGCACTTAGACAGCCAAGCTATCTTCCCAGTCTCACTGCTAGATCAGAATTGTAATGATCTGCCTGTTTATAGCCTCCCAAGAGTTGGGATAACAGGTGTGAACTGCCATGCCCCGTCTCAGTTGCCTTCTCAGTGTGCCCCAAGAATGGGACCAGCACAACAGGCCCAGGGATTAAACCCCTGACCCCTGCGCCTGCTTGCATGTGCTTTAATCTGCTGAGCTATTTGCCTGGCCCACAACTTAGGGTTTTTTTTTTTTAAGAATTTTATTTTTTATTTCTTGTTTCAGAACTTTTGTTTGTTTATTTTTATGGCTGGCTCAGCCTGCCCTGAGGGCAGGGCTGGTGCAGCATGTGGTGCTGGGGATCGAACCGCGGTCCCTGCAGCCGCCTAAGCTTTCGTAAGCAGGCGCTTTAGACCACTGAGCCATACTGCTGGGCCCTTAGTTTATTTATTTATTTATTTATTTATTTATTTATTTTCCTTAGTTTTTAAATAATTTGAATACATTAGAATTGGAGCAAGACCCTGTTCAAAAGAAGTTGCTGAGGAATGCTTCTACATGTCTTTATTCTAAGAAGTGAGAGTCTTTCCCACAAAGTATAAATAAGCTAGGCTTTCAGACGAATCTATCCCCCCAAATTAGATTAAGATGCAAACAACCGGATATTCATCTTTTTACACTTTAATCATCCAGAGTACACACTGAAAAGGCACGCTTTATGAAGAAGCTGGAGTAATTCATAAGTTAACAGACCAATTGACTGTGTTTTGGAATATGTCATAATGGAAGATTAATAATGCTTCAGGGACTCTGAAGACAAGAGACAAAGTAGTAACAAAAAGATTTCTAAGTTTAGTGATGCTCTATAAAACTATTAGATAGTCTAAAACACCTCATGAAACACAAACCCCCAGTATAGCTATAATATAAATGTGAATAAATGGTTTTTTTTTTAAAAAATAGTTGTACTCTTACACAATATATTATTCTTCAGCATTTGATATTTATTTTCAGGTTGAAAGAGTTAAGCATGAATCATGTAGAGAGGATTTGTATAGCATTTTGACCTAAGGTGCGTGTCTCTCCTCTCTGTTCCGCCCAGGTTGGCCCTCATTCCATGATGTGATCAGTTCCGAGGCAGTCACATTTACAGACGACTTCTCCTATGGGATGCACAGGGTGGAAACAAGCTGCTCTCAGGTCAGTTAACCCTTCTGAAATTGCATCTGGATGCCCATGGCACTGAAAGCACTTTCAAGACTCACAGTTTTACAAAATACAGTGACCAAGCTCATGACCATTGTAAGGACAAACTAGCACACTGAGTTCTTATCAAGACCGAATTATTTCTCCATCTTTACATGTCAGGGTTAGTAAAATAACAATCCTTGGCTTTGGTGCTATTAAATATTATTGGTAGGAAAGAAAAGTCTTCATTTGATTCAATATTGCAAGTTGTAGACTACTATTCTTGGGACATCTGAAGCTTTTATTTAATGGCCTTACATAACCTGCTTTTTTGATAATACCATGTTCCTGCAGATGTGTGTACCTAGTGTTCAATCCTATACTGATGGCTGTTCAATACTGATGGCTGCAATACAAACATGGGCACTAGAGACTCCAGATATGCATCTCTTGGGCAGATATCAGTAGGGAGGTTGAAAGAGGCTGTAGGAAGCAGACACTTACTTAGGCTTTTGAGGGTAGAATGAGACTGTGACATAAAATAATTATTTTCTCTGAATCTCCTGCCTTATAGACCACTGCCTATTTCCAAAGTTGTGCTAATTATTTATGTCAGTTCTTCCCTGAAGAATTAATACTGGCTCAAAGGAAGAAATGAGCATATTTTGAGGAGGAGGCAAGAACACTTCATTAAGAACCTCACATTTTTTGTTTTTTTTGTGCTTAAACCCAGAAATATACTAGAACTTCATAGATACAGAAAAACAACTGCATGTTCTCTACCAGGCAGTCCCAATTTCTAATATTTTTTTATTTTATTTTTTTACGGTACCAGGGATTGAACTCAGGACCATGTGCTTGCCAGCTAGCACTTAATCCATTGAGCTATCTTCCCGGCCCTCTAATCTGCTTTTTTTTTTTTGCCGGGGATCGAACCGTGGTCCCCAAAGCTGCCCAAGCTTTCACAAGCAGGCGCTTTAGACCACTGAGCCATCCCGCCGGGCCCTCTAATCTGCTTTAAATAAGCTTAACGCAGTATGAGAACTGTGGCATTGACATTCATTAATGCTACAGTATTTTGTCTGGAGAGGTCTGCTGCATGCATGGCTCAGAGGGAAAGGAGGCAACAAAATGATTGCCACAGGGCTTCCCTCAGGATGCTTCCACTTGCCCTGTAACCATTTTTCTTTAACTGCACAAGATTTGAGGGAGTTGGTGGCATATTTATACCAAATAGAGAAGGAGATGGGTTTGAACGTCACCATCTAGTGAATTTATGTTTTCAGTTTGTTTGTTTGTGTTTTTAAACAAGGCTGGCAAGTTTCCTGTCTTCTAAATATGAGGACAGCTCTCTTCATGGAAAAGCATATTTTATGTAGATCACATTTTCAGTTCACCCTTACTCCCCAGAAATGAGATTCTGAGTATGATAATGGTATTTGTGCTGCTGAGCTTCATCTCCAGAGACTAATTTAATTGAACAGAGTGGAGCCTGTACACAACAGCACTTCTGGAAACTCCCAGTTCAATGTTTTGAGTATCTTTTGAGGTAGGTATTTTTATTTGCCCTAATTTTACAGTTGAGAAAACCAAAGCACAAAGAAGGCAAATCAATTTAGGTAATAGCATTCATTAAGTAAGAGTGGTCCAGTCTCATTTCCACTTTTCTAAGAGGTTTTACAAAAGATGCATTCTGTAAGAAATGTAGCACTCCACTTGATCACAGTTACCAGGAAACCACCAAGGTGGGAGAGATTCCTTGCTGCTTTCATACAATGGCACGTGAAGGAGCGAGGTTGCTCTGTGCATCCTGAGTTGTGTTGCAGTTTATTTGCGATTCTATCTAGTGAGCTGAAAAGTTACACTCAGTTCTTTCTTCCAGACAGCATCTGTACCATCAGTTTACCTGCTCCGGTGGGCACTCAGATCTTCTCCTGGTGACAGCCATTTTCTAATCATTTTCAATTAAACAGTTTTCCTTAATTTTTTTTATATTTTCAGCTTGCGATAAAATTCATTGTTTTTATTCTAATTAAAAAAAAATCTCATTCCGGTACACAAATCCTGGGCCAGGGAGATAGCTCAGTAGAATAAGCACTTGTCCGGCAAGTGCAGGGTCCTGAGTTCAATCCCCAGTACTGAAAAATAAAAATTTTTTTTTTTTGCGGGAAGAAGTAAGATTGCATAGTTAACACTGGAGTCAGTAAAGTAAGTTTATCCTGGAAATACTTAGGGATTGCTTCCTTCTTAAGATCAAAATTCTACATCTGGAGTACATGGGAGACTAATAAATCATTTGTCTTTTTGCAATAATTTTGAAGAGAATCGTCAGGTCCCTGAGTTTACCCTAGTTGGGACCATTTGTGACAGCTGCTGTTATTACTTGACTCTATGGTGGAGTCCCTCAAGTTTGTGTTAGATCATTGTCCTCAGTCAGCTCAGTCAACAGAAAGGTAAATATCCACCAATGCATTTTTTGGTAGAACTCCAAACCTTATTAATCTTCTGCAGATGACAACTCATATATTGCTGCTGATTAAAGATACCCATGTGTTGCATTGGAGTTTCAAACTCACAGCCCATCTCTCTTTTTCTTGATCTTTCAGTAAAATCATAATGCTAAACCGGTGACTTCACAATCATTTCCTTAGGAAAAGATTAATATCACAGGCACAGAGGAAAAGAGCCGTTACCTGCACACAAATGTCTTCAATAACAGTGGGAGAAAACAGAATACTACTGGCAAAATAAATTGTGTTTCTTCTTAAAACTATTTTCTTTCTCATCTGCCCTATGTCCCGAAGTATAAAAACCCCTCTTTGAAAATGTTTCATGGTATAGATCAAACACTAAGAGAAAACGACAATAATAAAGCCCGAACATCCTAGGAACAGCTCGGAGAAAACCTTGTAGGACAGTGGGAAATACATCAGTGCAGAAATATGTAACTGTGTTGAATGTACTATTGGTGTTTCTCAGGCACATGATTGAGAATTGCAGTCAGATTTTAGGGAATTATGTTAAATTTGACACTCAATCACTTTTTTTTTTTGAGGAGGTCCTTTCATTTGATTCTCTGCAGGCTCTTGCCAACTTTTCAGAGTGGGAAGCTTTGATGTGAAAGATTACTGTGGGAATTAAAATTTCTCTTTTAAACCATTATCTCATGGTTCTTGAGTGAGGACTAGAATATTCAGGCATGATTTATATTTACCTGTAAAATGAGGAACTACAGAACCATTAAAAATAACTTTCAAAACACATCAAAAATTCTACCCTGAAATAAATCATTGACAGCAGTTTCAAAGATTTCTTCATCGGGCAACCAGTTTGTTTCAGTTACGACCAGGTGTGTGAGGGATTCCCAACACATTGCCATTGGCTGGGCAGGAGGCAGAGCTCGCAGGCAGCAAAGGAAACGGTGCATCACTGACAACTTCCATTCATCATCCCAGCCCTGGGCCAGGCTGGAAGCTGGAAAGAATGGGCTCCATCTGCTTTCCCCGCTGGGAAGAGCCGTCAGTGCTTGCACACTGTTGGGGGAAACTGGCAGCTACGTACGGGAGGCTGAGGACCGGAGCAGAAGCACTCACGGGACTGCGTGGTTAGTCTCCTCTAAGACAAACGGCCTTGCTGCTTGGCAGGCCCCGGGGTGGGCATGGATGTGGTGGCGCAGACTTTATAAATGAACCCCTGTCTGTATTTTAAAATGTTCCACCCTTGGTAATCTAACTTTGGTGTGAGTCTTTCAGAGGCAATCACTGTGGAATTATCACAGCCATTTTTGGAGGGGCTCACACCTTTTAAAAATTTTTTCATACCCATCCCCAACCTTTTTATTTATTGCAAATGATTTTTTTTCACCTTTCCTAACTTCATTGTTCCCCCACGGTATTTAGAATCAATGTTTTCTTTTCTGTTTAATAAGAAAACTAGTTCCAAATTAGGAAATGAAATGCCATATCCAAAACCGACTCAATTCAAGATTGAATTACTCTAATTTGGATTAAAAAATATTTAGAAAATAACAAATGAGTAGTTTACTGCCAAACAGCTTCAAGTATGTCTTCATTATACTTTGCTTTTGAAGTAATGCATTAGAACCATTTTCTCATTATTTTCAAAAGGCAATTAATAAAGGAAAACAGTATCATATATGTAGGCCAAGTAACTGTATTCTCTCACTATACACACACATACACACACACACATGCACACACACACTCAGGCTCTGATGTGAAAACTTCACTTTTCAGATGTCAATGATCAAAGTGCCAGAGCTGCATGTGAGATTAATAACTGTGCACATACACTGGTCACTGAGACCATAGGCTCCTGTTGGCCTGCACCCTGGCTGTTTCAGCAGGCAGAAATAGGTGTTTTCCTGTGTCCATTGGGTAAGCATATGTATTTTTTGCTGGTGCATCATAGCTGCTGATGCCTAAAAATTTGGCCTCAGTTATTTCTAGAAAGGAAAAGCAATCTGAGCTGTCAACTTTGATATTACCTAAACCTGCATAGAATGTGGTAAAATAAAGCAAGATTTGTTTTTTAGGCCTGTTTCGTATTTTCCAGGTAATAGATCAAATCAGTTCAGGGTTCAGTTTTAGTTCTCTAATAAGCTGACACAGTATGTTGGCAGTAAAATAAAAATACACTTTTAACATGGAAGTGCTACATAGTCAAAGTTGCAATTTGTGCTAGTCATTAATAAGTAGGAAACTCTTGGGAATTGAGCTTAGCACTTTCAATGGCAAAACTGGAATGGGCTCTCCTTCTGGTCCTTTCCACTATGGTGCGCATTCTGCCTCATCATCTCTACTTGGCGTCTCTGCCCCAGTCCATTGTCCACTCTTACTCTCTTTGTAAAGATTTCAATTCAATTTGTACAATTACTACACTTTGTAAACATTTTGCTCACTGACCCAGCCCAGTGAGAAGAATCAATATACCATCTGTAGGTTTTTGGGGGTCACATTCTTAAATTTTGATTCTCCCTCTTTTGCAAGTATTTTCCCCTAGATTCTTGTTTAGGTCTTATTTCCAAGTTATCCCAGGCAGGCGTCTACCTTCAAACTTTGTCTTATTAATATCACAGTACCACATTCCTTTTTTTTTTTCTCCTTAGCATTGATTTCTACATACCATACTTTTTATAGTTCACTTATTCGCTTGTGTATTGTTTGTTTCTCCCACTAGAATGTAAACTCTTTGAGGCCAGGGATTATTGCCTGTGTCTCCAGAGTCAGCGTGATGCCCAGCATGTAAGGCATGCAGATGCTCCATAAAAGTTGTAGCGATGAATGGCAAGGCTTCGCCCCAGCCTTTGTGTTCTTTGTTACATGAAAGTCGCTGTTTTCACAACCTGTTTGAATGCAGTCAGTAATGTCTCTATCTCCCTCCCCCACCTGGGGGTGGTCATGTAAGTGTGGCAGATTCCCTAGGTCATCTGGAATCTACCTAGCACTGAAGGGGTTGGTGCTGAGCTTTATTCAATGATCCATCCCTTTTGCAGTCACTTTCTCTGGGAAGAATTTTGATTAAACACCATCAAGATGCTTAATCCTTTTCAGTCTTGCTAAACTCTAGGCCTTTTCTCTTTCTTCAGCTTTTTTAATAGTCAGTGATACTGATTTTAGCTAAAGAGCTTATCCTTCCCCACATATTATAGTTCATTTGGGTAAGCCAGCATGATGCTCCACTTATTGGAAGTGAAGAGAAAAAACAATTGTGTGGGCAAGAAACATTCCTATTTGCTACACTTGAAGCCCTGGTGACTGACATAAATCTATTGAGCCTTGTTATTGCTTCCCTGGGTTCCAAGAGGATCCAGTGTTTGTCTGATGTTAAGTTTTACTGCCCATGAAAGAAAATACCACCTCTGTCATGGCTAGTTAAATAGTATCTTTCACAGTGGACTTCTGCATATCTGAAACCAACCCATCCAAAGCCAGGAGACATACTGGGGCTATGGGGGGTAGAGATTTTATTCTGCCATGTTTCTTACAAGAAGAGACCAAGGGTCAATTCAATTCATACAATTACTGCAGTCATTTTTCAGCTGGCTGAGAGACTTCACAGATAAAAAATATAGTGGCTCTAAATGATTTCTGATATGCACAGGTCTAGTGTTGTTTTTATTCCCAGCATGTGGTCCGACGCCTGCCAGAAACCATCTTTCTAGCTATTGACAGGTGGATTAGAAATCATGCAGGATGCTCCCCACCATGTCTGCACAGGCTGGTCATCCAAATCGCTCACCGCGTGTTCTTTTTAAGGCCTGCTCTGTACACGCGCCTGCCTTACATGCTCTTCTTCTCTTCCAGTGTGGTGCTCATCTTGGGCACATATTTGATGATGGACCTCGCCCGACCGGCAAGAGATACTGCATAAATTCAGCTTCCTTGTCTTTCACACCTGCAGACAGCAGCGCCATGGAAGGAGATGGCGAGGTCAGCGGTGCAGCCCAGGCAGACAAAGCCGAGCTGTAGAGTAATGAGAGTGGTGGAAACAAAGTGTACTTAATGCACAGCTTATTAAAAAAATCAAAATTGTTTATCTTCATAGTTATATTTTTTCAAAAACTGTAAGGGAAGTTTTGAGCTATGATATATTTTTCTTCTTTTGCTTAAACAGAGGCTATGCCCATCCATGTATTTTGCTATTGACTAGATCCAGAACTGTGTATAATCTTTGCACATGGAGTTAGCCTTGTGAAACTTCTTCACAAGCCTCTTATGCTTTCTTTGGCATTATTTCCTTTGAGCACACACCTTCTTTTGAGTTTTGTTGATGTTTTCCCTTAATTAAGTAGAGGGTTCCTGATCTTTGGATATAAAACTTGAGCTCTCCTGCACAGGGTCAGCACCAGAGCTGGGCAGTGCAGGACATCCACACATGGTCCTATGGCATTGCACAAATATACCGGAGATAAGGACTGATGTCTTAAGAGACTTCTCAGCTTTGTGGAAAATTTGAGCTAAGGCTGACTTTTTTCCTCCTAAAAGGGTGTGAATGTCTAAAGTCTTTCCTTATGTTTGATTGTTGCCAGATCTGAGGGGGTGCACTGAGTGTTGTGGCAGGGAAATCAATATTACCTCACGATTGAGCCCTTATTTTATTTTATTTTGAAAACATTGAAATGTAAGACAACTGTAAAATTTTGACCCTCATTTTATCTAACATTCACAAAGAAGAACACCTGCCCATTGCCTTTTTGTAAGACTTTCTCTTGACACCTAAAACCAGCTGCAACTAGAGGGGCATTTGAGTAAATTCTTGTGCGTAAAGTAAAATATTGGGGACAGCACACCTCATCAAGACACCAAAAGTGAGAGGAGAAAGCAGAGAAGACCAAGGATGAAGTCTTGAGTATTAAAACCTCCAGTGCTGGGCAGAAAGGCTCACAGAACTCTGCATGTACCAGAGCCCAAAGCAGAGATCTTATGTTGGAGCTTCAGATGACCTCTGAGAAGATGTTGGCTATTAACACAGAAATAACCAGGTCCAACTTCCACAATTAACAATAATCTGTGCAGTGACAAGGGACAAGCCATTTATCCTCTCTGTGCCTATTTCTTCACATATAAACTGGGACTCACAATATCTGCAAAATGTGTTGACAATCTCAGGGCAAGCTTACTATATTGCTATTCAATTAAGATCAGTGTTGTAAACTTAAACTGATCTGGTTCTAATTGCTACAAAGGCCAAAGCCTAGGCATTTGAAGTGGAAAGAGGCAGGGGTTAACTTAGCTGACTGATATGGAAATAGCTGGGCAGAGAGCCAGCACTTTTTATTTGCAACAGTATGGCTGGTTTTACTTTGAGAAGTTCTGTTTGCTTACTTTATAACTGTTAGCCTGGTAGAATAGGTGTCAACGTGAACAATAGATTTCTCAGAGGTATGAACAGTGGTGATACAAGTTGATGTTGTTGTAGCCAGATGTGAAAGCTTGGTTCATGGCTGACACATGTTATATTCATAACTTTGAATGCTAATCTTGAAATGAAAATTTTTAGAAACATTATTTTTCTAAATCTTTGATAGTTTATGAAGGGCTTTTCTTGTAAGCACCAAGACAAAAATAACAAAGAAGGACACTTGGCAATTTCAAAGGCACAATGGGAAATGAGAATCAAAAGCTGGGACAAAGCATGAAAGTGGCAGTGTCTACTTGATTCACCCTTTTTCAGACACCTCAGAGACACCTGATATCTAATAACTCTTCACTGTCACCTGTGCTGCAGCTTCCAAGCCCCAGAGGCATCCTGTTCTCACTGGGATGGCTCCCTCACCTCCTGCTATCTCACCCCAGGCCCTCAGGTCACCTGAGGCCACATGCCCTACTAGGCCTGAGGTGTACAATGTAAGACTAGACTGATATTGGCACCCAGACTGTCCTAACGGTCTTTGCCAGCTCTACATGGTGAGCACAGCACTTCTCAGCTGCTCCAGCTGTATGCACCCGCCTCCCTCAGCCATGAAATGTAAGCCACTGCGTTGGAGTGGATGGGGATAGGTGAAGGGCAGCTTCTCACAGCCCTTCTCCGTATGGTCCTTGTTCCTTCATTTCTATAGTAGGATTTAGCATTTCTCTCAAAAAATTAAAAAAAGGTAAAAGTCACCCTCCCTTCCTAAACTTTAGTTGGTTTTTCAAGGAAAGCCAATTTTTCCAGCTCTAACTTCAAGAAAAATGTAACATTTATTGAAAGAAAAAGAAGTGGTGGATATGCATGTGGTTTAATTCTAGATTGCATTTGGGTTTAAGTGATATCAAATTTCAGTATATTTCTGTCTTATGTTAAAGAAATATATTACTAAAACGTCAGTGAGCAATGTCAGCTGTCGAGCACTAGATTTATTCGTGCAGGATATGGAGTGCAATGAACTGAGTCAATATGGCGAGGTGCATGTGATCTGCGGAGTTCTGCCATTTGGCATAGGAAATGCACAGGACTTTCCCTCTGCATTCCAGCATTGCTCTACCACTGGACTACAGGAGCTGTTGCTGTTATGCAGAAAAGGATCCACATAGCTGTGCAGAATGGATCTGAAGAGTGCAGCAGGATCTATCACAATAAAGAACATTGCTATTTATACTATTCACTTCTTAGATACATTTAAATTCTTATGCAAACAATACAGCAATGTGAAAGACTTTCCATATTGTTTATAAAATGTCTTGCTTCACATAAGGAAAATGATGGAAGTGATGACCACTTAATTTGAAGGTCAAATGTTGTTCTTGACTTAGATATATTTGTAATAATTTTTCTCCAGAATTGAAAGCTTTTAAAAAATGACGTGAAAATTTCATTAGGGACCCTTTTCTTAAGTTTGTTGAATACAGAAATTATGTAATAAAATTTCTATATAAATTGTTTTCTCTTTGATTTCTAAAGACTCTTGTTTTTCCTGACACGGTTGCATGTATTATCAGACTGGTCTGTTTACCTCCTTACCAGGCTGCTGAGTCTGTTGTTTGTATAGAAATAAACCTTTCCTCTCAGCTAGCCTTTGGAAGTTGGGGCTCCGACAGTAGGGCTAAAGTCTACTCTTTATGGCCCAAGCCCTGGGAAAAGCCTCTGAGATCTACAGGGACGGGGGAAGGAGAAACATTTGTAGAATCACTCAACTTCACCTCGCCTCAGCAAAATCTTCAGCAGCTTGTGTATGTTTTTGTGCTTAAAATACGGACCTTGGGGAGTTCCGTCCTGATCACTGTGGGTACAAATGTAAGAATGATACCATGCCGATGCTGAGGCTTCTGGTAAACTCTGACAGGAAACTTACACAGCAGTCAACGGATGGTCTTTAGGGAGATACGTGCAGAGTTCTCCCCTGCTCATAGATTAATATCCATCTTAAAAGTCATCTCCGCAGATGGATTTTGGTACAGTACTTGTTGAAATGTTTCATATTGTATTTGTTTTGTTTTGTTGATTTATTTATTTTGGGGGAAAGAAATAGGGTAGTGAGATCCTTGTTTTTCAATCAGTTTTTTAAGTCATATATGTGGGACCTGAGTCTTCTGGCTGCAGGATCAGCACCACTTAGAGACTTGCTAGAAGGACAAATGTTAGTCTTCATCCTGGACTTAGTAAGAATTCAGAGGTGGTGCCTCAGCAGTGTGTTTTAGAAAGCTATTTGTGTGATTCTGGTGTTTCAGTTGGAACCACTGCCTTGAAACTCACAGTAAGAAAACTTTAGTCAACATTCACTGTAAAAGCATTATTATCTAACTCAAAAGTGGCATATTTTATATTTATTTATTTATTTCAGTGTATTTAGTGGAAAGCCTCACTACACAGATCGGACTCAGTGATCCTCCTGTTTTCAGCCTTCCAAGCTCTGGGATCACAGGTGCACTCCCCCATGGACAGTTTCAATCAGTATTTCAGCACACCCTGGGGACAGGGCCAGCACGGCATGTGGTACAGGGAATTAAACTCTAGTCCCTGCACTTTGCCTAAGCAGGTGCTTTAGTCTGCTGAGCTATCTGGCCATCCCTCAAAGTGGCTTATTTCATCAATTACTCATTCTTCTGGAAGGATAGATCAGCAAGATTGCTGAAATCCTCATGTCTTACATCTGTTTCTAGTTTTCGTCGTTCACTCATCTTGTTGTGGACGATTCACCTGTCCTCATTAACATCACCTTATTTCCTATTTGTATTTCGGGGCTGAACAGGTGCTCAACCAGGGGATCCTCACAGGTCCTCTAGACCCCCAAGATGTCCATGGCAGGGTTCTGCTAAGTACCTCCTACAGTTAGAGAGCAGATTTCAGTGTAGAAATTTGTATGAAATCTCTTGATCTCTTCTGCTTCTTTGTACCTGCAGCCTTCATCAGCATCATCATGGTTTGTGTTATTTGTTTTTTTCAGTGCTAGGTTCAAACCCAGGCCTTCTCCCAGCCCATGATCCTGGTATTTTTACTCTGCAAGAGATTTCTGCAAAGGTGCCACATACTAGAATATCAGCTCTTTATTTTGGTCATAAAATTAGTATTATTACTCATACCTTTTTTAATTCAATAACTCATATCCTAAACTATAGAAAATTTCAGCATACAAAAAAAAACAAAAAAAAAAACAAAAACCCTTGAACTTAAAAACTGTCCATGGGACAAGCTCATAAGTGCCCAGCACCTATTTCTAGTCAGCATTCATGAAGTTCTAAATATATGATGAAAATATTACCATTTTGAGTAGGAGCCTGAAAAATATGACATGCCATTGAAGATGATTCTAGCAAGGACTTTTCTTGATCAGAAAGCTCTTGTCCCCAGAAAGTATTCTTGTCATAGATCAGTTTTCACAAGTACTGGCCTAAAGGTAACTGTAGGCTCCACATCACAGGGGCCACACTCATCTCTGTATTGTTCCAGCTGTATATATGTGCTGTTGACGTGAGCACTAGGCTCCAAACCAGGCTTCCTGAACACCACACTACACTCGCACCCGAACGTCCACCTCCTGAGCACTGAGCACTGAGCACTGAGCACTCATAGGGTCCCATGCAAGAGTGACCTGAGATTTGGAGTCAAGTCAGATCCTTAGTTCATATGAGATTTTCCCAACTTTTAGTTTGGTTGCCGACCCTGCCAGCTTCTTAGCTGAAGCAGGTCAAGAACCCCCATTTCTGTCTTAAGGATTTCAACCCCCCTGCAGTCATTGTCTTCTCCACTGCTCTCAACAAGCACATGACTGCACCCTAGTTATCATCTAGGCTGCACTAGACTAGACAGACTTTTCTGGAGTAAGCAGATGGACAAGCTAATTAGTAGAGAAAGCAAAGCAAGAGAGGTCCATATATTGGGTGGCCCAGGACAGACAATGTGCCTGCCCAAAGCTCTGTTCATGCAGCTTTCAATTTCATTATGGGACTTCTCACCTTAATGGTGTCTGTTACATAATCTCTGTAAGTCGGTTACTTGCTCTGTCATCTCCAGTGTGAGGTAGGTGGTCTTCTCCACCTTGGAGAGGTGACAGCACTAACCTGAAAAGTTACAGTGCACCTCACTAATAATGCACAGCCAAGCTCAAGTTGCAATCCAGGTTCATGGACCTCAGGAGCGGTGCTTCTAGCTCACACTAAGCTGTCCTTGACGCAGAGTACTGGCTACTTACACCATTCAGTTATGAGTAGGCTTTAACCTGGGAGTAAAAGTTTATATTATTTATTATATCATTACTTCAAGTTAATTTCAATTTGTCCTCCCAAAATATATTTTGCAGGATTTATTTCAGAAGACTAAGCTTTGTGTGCCCTGTGGTTTTTACACTTCGATGACAGTTTCTTTTTTTCCCTTGAAGTTTAATACATCTTAAAAATTCCCACTGACAAGGGGAAAAAATAAGCCATATCTTGGCCTCAGAGGGGGAAGCAAAGGATGCATAGAGGTAATACTGAAGATGCATCTGACCAGAGCATCCAGTTTCTGGAAAAGTTGATCCAGATGATCCTTCCTTGCCTTGAAAGCCACAGAACCTGGGTGATGGGGCTGGGAATTAGTGTGTCCTTACCGATACCCTTAGGTCAGTGAGATTTTACAGCGGGAAAGTGAAGGAGGGGGACAGACTGGCGAGGCCTCAACCCAAACCTACGGCGTGTCTGTGGGGCAGATGATAGACCTATCCCAGGAACTGATGGAATAAAGAGATTTGTTTCTGTTTGATTACAATTCATGACAGATTGATAACTGCAAAGGCATTCAAACTTGGGGGTTGCCCCCCTCCCTGTTAACACCACAGCTTGTGGGGCTAGTCTGCATCTGGTGTTTGTTAGATGACTGTGTTGCATCATCCTCCTGATTGCTGGGGAACATCTCCCAGCATTCCAGCGACGGGGAGAGAAGACCATGGGGCATAAAATGGCCTCATCCGGTTTGCATCTTCATTGCTGTGCTTCTCACATACCTGCCTACATCTGGAAAAAATCTCCAGGTAAACCTCTTGGGCTCTTTCTCTACAAAGTAACTGTAATTATTAGGGCCATACCCAAAGAGAGCTTAGAATAGGTATGTGGCTGAACTTGAGCCAAAACCCTGTGCCTGACTGAAAGAGACTCTCTCTCTCTCTCTCTCTCTCTCTCTCTCTCTCTCTCTCTCTGTCTTTCTCTCTTTATCTTCACCCAAGGTTTCTAGTACATTGATGTAAAAGTCAAGAGGACTTCCCTAAGGGAACAGATTTCTTCAAGTCTTCACCTGTTTCTTTTCTTCAGTACCATCACAAAATTCTAATTTTTGTTATTTTTTTATTTTTTGTGTTTTTGAGACAGGGTCTTGCTATGCAGTTCAAGCTGGCCTTGAGCTCACTTTGGTAGCCCAGGCTGGTCTTGAACTCGCACCAATTCTCCTGCCTCAGCTTCCCAAGTGCTGGGATTACAGGGGTGTGCCACCACACCCGGCCCATCACAAAATTCTAATATGAGTTACAGAACATGCCAAATTTTGCAAATGCCAAGACTTCTCTGCTAAGCACTATAGTGTCAAGGAAAACAAAGTAAAAGCCTAAATCCCTGCAAAGAAAGCCAGTTGTGCTCTCTACTGTTTCCTGCTTACCTTCCTATATGGCTGGGATTCATCAGTGTAGCACACATTCATTAAGTTAACTAAAGTACCAGGCACTGGTAGGCAAGGAAACCCAAAATTCAGACTCAATGCTCACGGTGATCTGGATAAGCAGGCATGTAACTAACTATACACAATGTTGGCATGTTGCCTAGGCTTGTACGAAAGCATGAACGAGGTGTAATGAGAACATAGAAGAAGAATAAATGATCCTCCTAAGAAAGGAATACCCCAGGAGAAGCGTCAATCAAAGAAGGCATACAGAGATGGGAGAGAAACAGAGTTTTGAAAATGTCATCTTTTATGTTGAAGAGAGTAGAACAAAGTGGCCAAGAAAAGACTTGGGGTTTCTCTGGTTTTTAAATCAGCTTTTGGTTACTTTAATAAGCTTTCTAAAATCACACTATAAGATGCCTTCTCATTTGTATTTACTTCTATATTTATGTGTGTGTATGAGAGAGGGATGGGGAGGAAGGGGCAGACCTTAGAGCCTACAGAAGTCATTTTTTCTTTCTCTGAGGGGAAGACAGCTTCTGCACAGCCTTCCAGCACATCCACTGCTGTTCTGCTACTTCTACCCCAGGGCAGGCCATCCTCAGTGTATCTGCATTACTGTAGCATTGGTGGAACAGGCTCTGTCTCCAGGCTCTCTCTTTGCCTCAGGCTCTGCAGCCAAGCCAGTCATAGTCATCTGGCCACATCCTCTGTAGACTGTGGCGCAAACCTACAGTTGTCAGTTGCCAAGGCCTTCAGTATGTGGTTACATTAACTGCGACCTTCAAAAACCAGAAATTAGTGTAAATCATCTTAGCTGTCCTGTATATATACATACATGAATTTTTTCCTTTTTGTCTTTCTTTTCTCCTTTCCCTTATCCCAACTGTTCATTCCTTTTTGAGCTGCTTCTTTCCCTTATTACCATAT
>PVJA010000854.1:0-35219 GCA_004027025.1 Myocastor coypus | reverse complement strand
CGCCACCACGCCCGGCTTACTCTTTCAGATTCTTGCACTAGGCAGATACCGTAAAATTTTATGCTTGTATCTGGTAATCTGAGCAACTACATTGAAAACAACAATTCATAATATAACAACTGTCATTTAAGTCCTATCATCTTGTTTTTTTAAAAAATAAATTGTGTATCATTTATAATGTCTTATCTATTATTTTTCTATTCACTTTTTAAAAAGTCTAATCACAGACAACTTGCCTTTCTAGCCTTATTGCTCACCACCTCTTACCAAATGTGAGATGGCAATTCTTTGTGATTCTAATTTACATTTCCCTACTGATTGGTGATGTTGAAAGCATTTTGTCATGGATCTGTCAACCATTTGTATGTCTTCTTTTGAGAAATGTCTGTTTGGATACTTTGCCCATTTTTAAATCAGATTGTTGTCTTCATTTCATACAGTTTTTTGAGTCCCTTACATATATGAGATATTAGCCTATCAGGGTTCACCTTTTATCAGAGCTGCAAATTTTTCTCCAGTTGTCTCTTTATTCTGTTAATTATTTCCTTTTATGTCTAAGTTTTTATTTTGATGTATCACATTTGTCTATTTTTGCCATTGTTTTCTGTACTTTTGGTGTCATATTTTCAAAAATCATTCTCTGGGCCCATGTAGTATGGGTTTTCTCCTATGCTCTGTTCTAATAATTTTACATCGGGGTCCGGCGGGATGGCTCAGTGGTCTAAAGCGCCTGCTTGGGAAAGCTTAGGCAGCTTCAGGGACCGCGGTTCGATCCCCGGTACCACATGCTGCACCAGCCCTGCCTTTGGGGTGGGCTGAGCCGGCCATAAAAATGAGTGAATAAGCAAACAAAGGTTCTGAAACAAGAAATAAATAAATAAATAAAATTAAAAAAGAAAAAAAATTTACATCTTATCTCTTTGTTTCAGCCTTTCATGTACTGAGTTACTTTTGTAAATAGTATCAGATTAGATAGAGTTCAAGTTCATTTTGCTACATACGAATACATAGTTTTCATACCACCATTTATTTACTGGTGTCTCAGTTACTCTGATCTCATTGCTGGGACGAATACCCAACACCCAAAATGAAGGAAGGAAAGTTCTATTTAGCTCACAGGTACTGGAGGTTTCGGTCCATCCTCAGCTGGCTTCAAGGCAGAGAGCAGCAGTTCATCGCGGCAGAACAGCAGCAATGACAACTGAGGCAACAGAGAGAGAGAGAGAGAGAGAGAGAGAGAGAGAGTCTGTCTCTCTGTCTCTGTGTCTCTCTTCCATCACATTCAGGCTCCTTGCTTCAGGCTGTCTGCCTCAGGGCACACGCATAATCCCAGCAGTACTCAGACCCATAATCTCATTCTTGGGTCACCCATCATCCCAGTGGATCATGAGTTAATTTCAAACTCTAGAAGTCCCTACCCCATGACTACAAAAAGCTTTGGGGGGAGGCAACTAGACACAGACCATAACAATTGGACAAACTATCCTTTTTGATAGACAGACAGATAGATAGACAGACAGATGTTAAAATTCAGTTTATTGCACATGAGTGGGTCTGTTTCTAAGTTTTCAGTTATGTTTCATTGGTCATTGAGTCTCTTCTTATGCTAATCTTAAACGTTTTTTTTTGTATTTAGTACAGGGTCTACATGGTCTCACTACATAGATCAGACTCACACTGATTCTCCTGTTTTTAGCCTCCCAAGTATTGGGATTACAGGTGTGCGCCACCACACCCAGGTTCATTCACTGTCTCAGTGCGCCCCAGGAGGGGGCCCTCCACCGCATGCTGGAGATCAAGCCCTGGCCACTGTGTTCTGCTGAAGCAGGTGCTTCAGTCCGCTGAACTATTGGGGGAGCTCGCTAGTCTTAAATTTTTAAAACTGCTATCACTTTATATTTTAATTTGAAATCAAATAGTGCTTCCAGCTTTTTTCTTTTTGCTTATGATTGTTCTATTTGCAAATTTTTATTGGCTTGCTTTTGTAGGTCTATATAATTTTAGGATTGCTTTTCTTCTTATCTGAAAAAATGGCACTGGAATTTTGATAAAGATTGTATTGATGCATGCTTGTAATCCCAGCACTTGGGAGGCTGAGGCAGGAGGATAAATGTGAGTTTGAGACCAGCCTGGGCTACGAAAGTGAGCTCAGGGTTAGCCTGAGCTGCATAGCAAGACCCTGTCTCAAAAAGACCCCCCCCAAAAAATTACATTGAATCTATACATCATGTTGGGTAGTACGAACATTTTAGCAGTATTAATTCTTCTAAAACATAAACATAAGATACTTTCAATTTACTTATGTTTCCTTTAGTTTTTTTCATTCATGTTTTACAGTTCCCATACAAGTCTTACCCTTCCTTGGTTAAACTTACTTCTTAATATTTTATGTATCTATTGTCAATGCAATTGTTTTTGGTTTATTTTTCTGAATATTATTGTTAGTCATTGTTAATTTTGCACCTGTGCTTTAAGTGTAACTATTAGTTCTAGTTGTGTGTGTGCACGTGTGTGATCTATACCATGTTTTACATGTAAAAGCATGTGAACAATGACAACTACATGTTTTCCTTTCCTTATTTGGATGCCTTTTATTACTTATTTCTCTTGTCTAATTGCTTTGTCAAGGATTTGTGATTCTATGTGTGAACAGAAACAGTAGCAGTGGGTATCTCTATTTTTGAGGCTATGAATATAACTGGATTTATCACACATGACACATGATATTTATTATGTTGATATACATTCTATCTATACCTCATTTCTTGAGTGTTCTTATTGTGAAAGAATATTAATAATCTAGTGCATTTTTATATATAGTTAGATGATTCATATGGTCCTTCATTCTGTTAATGTGATGTCAACCCATCCTTTTGTGTATGTAAAAAACAGTTTGCATTCCACACTTGGCCATAGCCAGAAAGCTGAGAAGTGATTAAAATTCCAGGATAAATATTTATGTACTCATAATGAATGCTCCATTCAATACATGACTAAATTTGGCTGGCTAATGTTTTGTTGAAGATTTTTCCACCTATATTTTCCAAATAAATTGACCTGTAGGGTTTTTGTGTGTGATACCTTTATTTGACTTTGGTATCAAGTCATATGTTTTGTGATATCTTTATTTGACTTTGGTATACAAAAGAAAAGAGTTTAGAAGTATTTCCACAACTCTGGTCCTGGGGCAGAGTTAGTGCAGTGTTAGAGTTCATTCTTGAAATGTTTGGTAAAATTCAGTAATAAAGCCACTAGGACCTGTGCTTTTCTTTGACTGAAGGACTCTTGTTGTTGCTGCTGATTCAATCTCCTTACTTTTTTTTTTTTACTGATCTGTTCATTTGTTAAAATTTCTTCATGATTTTGTCTTGATAGTCTATATGTGTTTAAGAATTTATTCATTTCTTTTACGCAATCCAAGACTTTGGCAAGTAACTAACTATGTCTTATAATTATTTTTCTGTTGTATGAGTTGCAATGTCTCTTTTCACATTTCTAATTTAAATTGAGTCTGCTCTCTGTTCTCAGTGCAATTATTTTGTGCACTTTATGCTTTGCAAAAACCAACTTAATTTTATTGATTTTAACTATATATTATTTTTCACATTTCTATTTCATTTATTTTGCTGTTATATTTATTGTTTTCTTTCACGAACATTGGGCTTAGTTTGTATTTTTCTATGTATGTAAAATATGAAATTAACTTATTTGAAGTATGTTTTCTTTTTGATGTGTTTATAGTCATAAGCCTTTCATTTAGAACAGTAGCTATAGCTACCTTCTGTAACTTTTTAGTATGCTGTTTAAATTTTCAGTTGACATTTTCAAATTTCTCTTTAACTTCATCTTTCACTTATTGATTGTTTAGGGCTGTATTTAATTTCCTAACACTTAGGAATTTTCTCAAATTCTTCCTGTTAATTGATTTCTATTGTAGTTAGAAATACTCTATAAAATTTCAATCTTCTTCAATTTTCTAGGAGTTGTCTTTTAGCCTACATATGATCTATCCTGGGTAAGATTCTGTGTGCTTGAGAAGAATGTGCGTTTTGTTGTTATTAGATGAAATCTTTCATAAATGTATGTTAGACTCACTTCATCTAAAGTGTTGTTGATGTCCATCATTTCTTTATCAACTTACCATCTGCATCATCTGGCTATAATAGAAATTTGGATAAGGAAGTCCCCTACTAGTACTGTACTACAATTTATTTTTTTCTTTAAATTCTTTAATACTTACTTTATATAATTAATTGCTCTGTATTGAATGTATATATGTTTATAATTTTTATATGTTCTTGGCACATTGACCTCTTTATCACTACACAATGTCATTTTTGTCCATTTTTACTTGAAGTCGATTTACTTTGATATATATATATATATCAAACAGTTTGCTCTGTTTTGGTTATCATTTATATGAGATTTTTTTGGTATCTCTTTCACTTTAGCTGTAAAGTAAGTTTTTTATGCATACTATAAAGTTGAGTCTTTTTAAAATCCATTCAATCACTCTATGTCTTTTTTTTTATGAGCAGAACATATTTATTGAGGGAAAGAAAGCTCCTGTCTGAAAGAGGGACAGGAAGGGGGTCCCGAGTGTATGTCCCCAATCACTCTATGTCTTTAGGTTGGAGAATTTAATCCATTTACATTCAGAGTCATATTGATTAGAAAGGACTTACTGCCTCTGTTTTGTTCATTGTTTTCTGGTTGTTTTACAGATTCTTTTTATATGTCTCTCTTCTTTTGCTGCCTTCCTTTGTGGCTGGGGTGATATGCTTTGAATTCTTTTTATTTTTTTTTACTCAGACTACCATGGGTTTTTTTCTTTGCAGCTATCATAGGGTGCATCAGTCAGTTTTGTGGTACAACACACCAGACTCACACTACTTAGGAAGAGATTTATTTGACTCATGGTTTCAAGGGATTCAGGTTATGGAAAGTGAGCTCTGAAGCAGAAATGTGGCAGAAGGCCTTATCAGAGGAATGCTGCTTACCTCGCAGTGGCTGGGAGACAGAGCCATGGAACAATAGAAGAGAAGGGTCTGAGGAGCAGAGTACTTGCAGTCATACCACTGTGACCCACACAGACACACCTAGAAAGTGTATCTAGTTTTAATAATCTCCTAATTTGCTATCGAGTTGATAACAGCTTAAAGGTTCCATTCTGTCTACCCCTTGGCTCACAAACATACCTCCTTAAGCCATACTTAGCTCCAAACAGAGACAGGAAGGTCACACTTCCACCCAACAGGATGAAACTCTCTTGTATCTAACCAGTGTAGAATAATTGATCCCTGAAGTCTGAGCGGTAAGAGCATTGCTCAAAAGTCCAAGTCTCTTGAGACTCAAAGGAAATCTTAGTTGTGAACTCCTGTAATAAACAAAGGGCAAATGTCATGACCACAAGGTCCAAGAGCATAGAGCAGTGGTGGAAAACCTATAGCATGCCTACCACAGTGGGCTTCATGAAAGCTGCAAAAGGTTTGCCATCACTGGCAAAGGTAAACATTCCCGTTCCAAAAGGGAAGTACGTAAAGATAGAAAAAGATAGTACCATGTGATATTCACACATGTAGGTCTGGTTTATTTCACTTATGAATATATGTTCAAGATACATCCACTTATACACCAAGGCTTTGAGTCTGTTATTCTTTATAGCTGAGTAATATTCCATTGTATAAAAACACCACATCTTTTTCAACCATTCTTCTGGTGACAGGCATTTTAGTTGTTGTCAAGATTTGGCTATCACAAATTGTGCAGCTATAGGCATAGGCGCACAAACATCACTATGATAAGATGTTTTCAGTTCTTTTGGGAAAATTCCCAGTAGGGGGATAGCTGGATTGAATGAGATTTCCAGTCTTAATTTTTTAAGGAGTCTCCACACTGATTTCCATAATGGTTGCACCAGTCTGCATTCCCACCAGCAGTGGAGAAGGGTTTCTTTTTCCCCTTTCCAATATTTGTTGTTGGTTGATTTCTTTATGATAGCCATTCTTTCTTGGTGAGATGGTATCTAAGTGTTTTAATTTGCATTTCACTGATGCCTAGCAATGGGGGAACATTTCTTCATGTATTTAAAAGCTTCTAGTATTTCTTCTTGCTCTACTCTCTATCAAGAAAACGTTTGCTTAAAAATAAAAAAGAAAAAAGGTAACAAAAGAGAATATAAGACGAGGACAAAAGGCCATAGAATTATAATGCTGCAATTTTGTAGATGGATGAGTCCCTAAACCTCTATGTAACAATGTGTAATTGTTCTCTTTTTTTGCATTCTAAGGGAGTTTTAAAGTTTGGCATATCAACAATTGATGGAAAGTACCTGTTTCATGTTCTGTCTAGGGTGTTTGATGTTCAGAAAGATAGTGATATTAGGCCAAAGTGCCTAAGTTATAGGGAATAATATCATGAAGCTTCTCTTCTGGATGGTGAACAACTTAAGTTGGCAGTCCAAATAATTAGAGAAAAAGAAGGGATACAAGTATAGCCAATATTTTGGCTCTAGCCCTTCAAAGTCAGTAAGAACACAGAACATAAAAGAACCTGTACTGTTGCATCCTATAACTCAGTAGTGTCCCAAACTTTCTTTCTTTCTTTTTTTTTTTTTCCAAACTTTCTGTTTAAGGAGATTATGGGGCCACAGAGGAAAGGGAGTGATTATGTACAGTGTGCCTAAGAAGAATCACCCAGAGAGAAAACATTCTCTCAGGCTTCCACAGAGAGAAAAATGGTCAAGCAATGGCTGTGATTCATCCAGATGGCTGACTCTGACAAAAGTTCTGCAAACCGCAGTACATGGTTTTAGGGTAAACCCTGAGGGGACCTGACTGACCTTGTCAGATACAAAAGTTACATATTTTTTGTAACAAAGGTCTTGCTATATCTTGGTCTTAACCATCCAACAGAAAAGTCTAATGATAAGGTATAAAAAGGAACACTATGTCAATATGCTGAGTTGTAAAAGGCTCAAGTGAACAGCTTCTGATAATGCCAGATGAGCTGATAATCCACTACTGAGATGAAGTATTGGACTATATATACAGCTACTTTGTCTTTGTACAACGAAAAGAAAGATCTGTACTAATGATGTTTAGATAAGAAATCATGTCTGCATCTGTACTCTGAACAATTATGATGAAGATAGCATTACACAATGCATTAATTATTGTAAAAACAATAAAAAGAAAAAAAAAATAGTACCAAAGCATGACTGAAATCCAGCAGGAAAACATTCAGTCCTCGAGCTTCACTTCTGGCATCTGCAGCATGTCATAGATGAGATGTGAGTCTTGGAGGGTTTGCGTGACCCACCATGGTATCTTTGCTGGTTACAGCACATGTGGCCACGGTCTTTCTCTGACTGTGTTCACTGCCTGTGACTTTCCTTCAAAATATTCCATGTTCCGGTATATTTGAGTTCTGGAGTCTCCACTATACTTTGAGCTTCACACCTACAGTTTCATGCACCCACGTCTCAGCCGTACACTGCCTGGACTTCCAGCTCTTCCTTTTCAATCTTGAGTGGAGGCCTGTATGGTCCCACAACTCTTACATTCTGCATGTCTGAACAACCAGCACTGCATAGATAACATTAGACAGGCCCTCTTGGAGTTGGCTGCAGGGGCCTTGGACTGCTAGATGGGTGGATATGGTGAAGTAAATTCTGTGAGCCACTCTCCTGGTGTCCCTTCTATAGCAGGGGATCCAGGGCCTTTCTTTTTAAAGGAAAGATTTATAATTTTATGCTTCAGCCTGAAGTGGGTAGGGTCTTACTATATCTGTAAGAGTGTTCTTTCCTTTTACAATACTTAGTTTCTGTCTACTGTTACTAATCTTCTTAGCAAATATACCTCCTTTGGTCCCAGTTTTACACGTGGTTCTTTTTGGGTTCAAATTTAAGTTTTTATTTTTTATTCATTTTTAAAAAATATTTATTTATTTATTTGATATAGGGTCTCGCCACACACTTTGTAACTTTTATTTTTTTTCTGGTACCGGGGATTGAACTC
The DNA here is from genome assembly GCA_004027025.1 of Myocastor coypus. NCBI lineage: Eukaryota > Metazoa > Chordata > Mammalia > Rodentia > Myocastoridae > Myocastor > Myocastor coypus. The sequence continues at coordinate 27,201 of PVJA010000854.1, read as the reverse complement.
AGGACTTCACACTTGCCAAGCAAGTGCCTATTCTAGTGAGCTATCTCCCTGGTCCTCACCACACACTTTGGACTCATAATGATCCTCTTGGCTTAGCTTCCCTATTGCTGGGATTGCAGGTATGTTTCACCATGCTCGATTCTGGGCCAGAGCAGTATGCCCAGACTTCTGGGTCCAGTATGGCACGTGGTACTGGGGATAGAATCAAGGTCCTTGCATGTACCAGGTAGGCACTTAAGTCACCAAGCTATCTCCCCAGCCCCCAAATTTAAGTTTTAAAAATCTTTCTGCTGTGTTTTAACTAGCATTCTGGTCTTCTGAGCTCTAGCCAGACTACCCTTCAGGCTCTATATACAGCATTGCAAGTTTTTTCTTTTTTCTAGCCTACATCTCCAAACTTTATGAATTTGTCTCACAAGCCTGTCCCAATGGCTTCTGAACCACATAGTTATAGTCAGAGCAACAACCCTACTTGTACCAATTTTCTGTTCTAGTCAGTTTTTCCATAGTTGGTACAGAACACCTTACAGCCACAATTTAGGAGAGATTTATTTGATTCAGAGGGTTCAGACCACAAAAGTCTTGCTACAAAGCAGGAACATGATGATGAAAGGCCTTGGGGGAGAAATGTCGCTGACCTCATGGTGGTCAGTAACAAGGGCATGAGAACCAGAAGAGGGGGAGACCAAGTCAATGCTTAAAATCATCACTTTGACCAATTTCTATGCTAATATCTTCAATCTGAACAACTGCATTGAAAACGGTAATGTGCAATAGAACAACTGCCACTGAATACCTTCCATTTTTTTAAAAAAAGGTGTATTATTTCTAACATCTTATCTATTAATTTTGTACTGTCTTTAATACAAAATTTAAGGGCCTATGGCTTAGCTCAGTTGCTTAAGCACCTGCTCAGGCAAATGCAGTCAGCTGCAGAGGACTGGGGTTTGATCCAGACCCACAAGCCTTACCTGACCTGCCCTTAAGCCCTTAAGCCCTTAAACCCTTAAGGCAGCCTGAGCCAGCCAAAAAAAAAAAAAAAAGAATCCTTCTCAACTTTCAGTTCTTGGGAAGCTGTAAACAGCTGGATCACTAGGAATCTGCTCTAGTAGTGAGACCCTGAGCACCCTAAAATACAAAAATTTAAAAGTTAAAATGATAAAAATATTCAAGGTTTATAGGAAGAGTTAACATTTTAACTACTTTATGAGTCTTACATGTCTGTATCTGGAAGTCTGAGCAACAAATTTTGATAACAGTAGGTAATGTAACAACCATTGTCAACTTCCTGTTCTTGTTTTGAAATTCTGTAGCATTTTTATGGTGCTTTGTTTTTGTCTTTGTTCTTATTATTTATTCTTGTTTCTTTCCTCTTTAAAAAAAAATAGTGGGAGAAGAAGAAAAGAAGGAAGGGTCCAGGCACCAGAGTACGCAAGGCCCTGCCTCCATTACCCATCTAGATACACTTAAAAATGGGCATTTGTAATCTTCTAGATGGCTCTCAATCAAGCTGACCATCCAGTTTAATTGGCACATGAAACTTACAAAGATGATATGCGTGTGTGTGTGTGTGTGTGTGTGTGTGTGTGTGTGTGTGTGTGCCTGTTTGTGCAGGGGTGCGTTTATGTTTTAGTACAGGGTCTACAGGGTCTCTCTACACAGATCAGACTCATAGTGATCCTCCTGTTTTCAGCCTCGCAAGTGCTGGGATTACAGGCATGTGCTACCATGCCCAGTCTCAATCACTGTCTCAGCATGTCCCATGTGTGGGGCCTTCCACGGCACAACAGGGATAGAACTATGGTCCCCGAGCCTGCCTAAGCAGTCGCTTTATTCTGCTGAGCTATCTGGCCAGCCCTCACAGATCATTTTGTAACAGTCAATTTCAAGTTGATAACAGCTCTGAATAAATTAATGCTGTACTTTTTTCTCTCACACACTCATTTTATGATTTTGATGCCAGAATTTATATCATTTTGTAATTAGTAGCCCTTGATAATTTTTCAGCAACAGTTGCTATTGCTTTTCCTTAGGGATAAAACTGCTTTACCTGCCACCATTAAATTCTAGATTATGCTAAATATTACTATTTATTACTTACACCATTGGATTTTATACTTTTGTTGTATTCATGTTATTAATTAGTGGTATTTTATTTCTGTTTAAATAAAACCCTTTGCAATTTCTACTGACAGACCTACTATTGAAGAAACCCTTTAATTTTTGTTTTTGGGTATTAGCACGTGAACTCAGGACCTTGGGCTTGTCAGGAAAGCACCTGGGCCACTGAGCTACTTACCCTGCCCCATGTTTTAACTTTTCTTTGAGGGAAGTTATTTTCCTTCATTTCAGAAAGACAACTTCTCTGGGTAAAGAATTTTTGGCTGGAAGTTTTCATTTTCTTTAGTACTTTTATTATCCCCTTCTCTCCTAGTCTAGAGGGCTTCTGCCAAGAAATCACTGTTTGTAATACTGTATATATATATATATATATATATATATATATATATATATATATATGCATATTTCTTTTACTGCTTACAGACTTCTTTCCTTTCTGATAATTTGACTGTTAATTATCTTCATGAACTCTTGTTTGAGTGGAACTTGATAGGAGAACTTTATATGTTCTATACCTGGATGTTTACATAATTCTCCAGATTATGAATGATTTTTGTCACTATTTCTTTATGATTTCTAAAACTTCCTCTTTCATGTTCCTGAATTTCTGTTTTGTATAAATTATATCTCTTAATGGTGTCTCATAATCCCCATACAAATTGCAGAAGTCAGCTCCATCACTGTGAGGGGTCCCTGTGTAAGGCTCAGGCTGCTCCTGCAGGTTAGTCATCTAGGGACTCGAGTCACCTAGGGGCTCCAGTCATGTAGGACTTGCCTTTGTTATGGGGAGGAGCCAGGTTGCAGTTGGGCTATGAGGTTATCTAGTACCTCTGACTGGATACCATTCCTGGGTGGTATAGGGAGCTAGCACCAAATGCTCTCTCTCTCTCTCTCTCTCTCTCTCTCTCTCTCTCTGTATATGGTGTGTGTGTGCATGTGTGTGCGTGCATGTGCGCATGCATGCGTGCATGTGTGTATGTATGTGTACATGTGTTGCTATTAGATCTTTTCTTTGTTTTTCTGGCACCAGATGGTCTTGGCACACCTGTGCTCCCTTTGAGATGAGAAGGGAACAGGCTTACTGGGAAGAGTCTGGGAAAACTTTAGAAGCTGGCTGTCCATGTCCAGTTCTCATTTCCTTCAGTAGAAACTACAGACTCTGGAGAATCCTTGTTAGACTATGGTGACTTCGAGGAAGGGGTAACCCAGTCAGACTAAGGCTGTTTCTCTCATTCTTTCCGGGGCGTTATGACTTGGTTCTATGGGCCACCTATTTGACTCAGGCTTATTTTCAATTTTAGGTGTTTTCATAAAGGTGTTCTTATGTGTGGGCAGTTGCTAGTTGAACTTTCCTTAAAGAGTAATGAAACCTTGGATCTCCACTTCTGCCTTATCACTAAAATCACTCTGCAGGAATGGGGAGATAGCTCGGCAGTCTAAGCGCCTGCCTGGCATGTGCAATGACCAGGGTTCAATTCCCAGCACCACATGTTGTGTCCTGGGTGCACTGTGCTAACCCCAAAACCAGGCATAGTGTCACATGCCTGGAACCCCAGCACTGGAGGGGCTGAAACAGGAGGATCACTGTGAGTCCAATACTGAATAATGAGACCTGTACCAAATGAATAAATAAATAAATAAAATATTAAAAAAATAAAAATCATCCTGTATTGTGTTTCTTCCTGATGTATTTGTCTTACACTGTTTTCTATGTCACAGTTTTGCTCAAGTTCGTAGACCTTTATGGCTCAGGCCCAGTAAAAATACTCAAATGCGGATAGTGCTTGAGGGAAGTTGGCTTATTTTATTTTTAGAAAATAGTAAATGGTTGCATCATGTACATAAGTAACCATAGTATTAGCAAATTTTCTTAATTTTGCGCTATATATAGATGGTATTATGCTGTGTGCTGTCACCTATGACAATGCTTTATTGAGTATTTTTACAACACTTCAGTCATTTTGTAACCATACTATTTCTCTGTGTGTCATATCACAATTTTAATAAATGTTTTTATAAAGAAACAATTGGAATTTTCCTTAAGGCATGCACTATTGTGTAAAATTTTATTTTGCATAACTTCTAGTATCCAGATTTGAATTAATTTTCTGTTACTATTTTAACAAATTATCACAAATTTTGGGGCTTAAAACAGTGAAACTAGGGCTGGCCAGATAGCTCAGCAGATTAAAGTGCTTGCTTAGGCAGATGCAGCAAGGGGAGTTTGATCCCTGGTGTGCAGTGCTAGCCCCTCCGCTGGGGCACACGGAGACGGATTGAGAGTGGGCATGTGGTGCACATCTGTAATCCCAGTGTTTGGGAGGCTGAAAACAGGAGGATCGCTGTGAGTCTGATCTGTGTAGTGAAATTCTGTAGACCCTATACTAAATACATTTTTTATAAAGAAGCTTTATTGTCCTACAGTTCTATAAATCAAAATCCAATGTGAGATTTAGACTAAAATCAAGATGCCAGCAGGGCTAGATTCCTTCTGGAGATGCTAAGAGGAAATAAGAATTCTTTAATCTTTGAGGATAGTCCCTTCATTTTATTGTTTATTAGTACATATTTGCAGTGTATGATTTCTCATGAGGATTGGTACATGTACATAATACATCTTAATTCCTTTTTCATTTCTTTCTTCTCTCCACTCTGCCCCCCAAGCTTTCTTTATTTTACGTTATTATTTTATTTTTGTGGTACCACGATACCTCCTTCATGTTAGAAAGAGCAGCCAGGCATTAGATCCTTCCCACACTGCTGTCTCTCCGACCACAGCTACTGGAAAATGTTCTCAGCTTTTAAAGACCTACTTGGTTATTCAGGATTCATACTGAAAATCCAGGAAAAATTTTTCCATCTCATGATCCTTTACTTTAGTTGTGCCTGTAAGATCCCTTCAGACATGTAAGGTGGCTTATTTATAAGTCCTGGGAATGGGCTTATGGACATTTTAGGGTGCCTTTCATCCTGAGCAAGAGTTTCTATGGGCCTCATCTTTAAGAATAAAAATGCTGTTTTGTAGTCAACGAGCCTTTTCAGTCTTATAAGAGAATGATGGCTATTATTCCAAAATGGCTAAACCCATTTTATATTTCTAGAGATAATACACGGGAATCCCCAGATGCTTTGGTTACTATTTGTGTGATCTTCAACAGGCTACTATATGTAAGTCATCTTGAATTTGATTTGAAATTCCCTGATCACTAATGATACAGGAATCTTTTCCTGAGTGATTAACTGCGTGTTTCCTATGCTGTGAAAGTCCTTATCTGTGCTGTTTGGCCTTTATATATATATATATATATATATATATATATATATATATATATATATATATATATTAGATACCATGTAAAAAAGACTTATTTGTAGGTATTTTTTTAATTATATGTGTAACAATATATTTCTCCCAGTGGGCTGCTTTTTTAAAAAAATTGTATGTAGTTGGTACAAGGTCTTGCTACGCAGCTCAGACTCATAGTGATCCTTCTGCTTTCAGCCTCCCCAGCGCTGGGCTCACAGGCTTGCAGTCTCGGTGTCCAGCTCAGTGTTCCTAAGACCAGGGCTGGCCCTGAATGTGGTGCCTAAGGAGGAGCTTAGACTGCTGAGCTATCTTCACAGCCCATTTTTTTAAATAGTAACTTGGATACTTTGCTTTTAGTGAACAATAATTCTACATTTCAATATAGTTGAATTTATCAATATTTTCTTCCATTGGGCCCGGCGGGATGGCTCAGTGGTCTAAAGCCCCTGCTTGGGAAAGCTTGGGTGGCTTCACGGACCACGGTTCGATCCCGGGCACCACATGCTGCACCAGCCCTGCCCTTGGGGTGGGCTGAGCCAGCCATAGAAACGAGTGAATAAACAAATAAAGGTTCTGAAACAAGAAAAAAAAATTAAAAATTAAAAAAAATATTTTCTTCCATTATTTTCCGGTTTCAAAATTTTTGCTTTATTTTCAAGGATGACTAGTACATGTATGAACCATTGTGTTAACAGAAATTATTGCTCTTTTTTGCTTTTCCCTCACCACTATTTTATTTTTCTAGCATCAGACTTATTTATTTTATAAGATCTTATCAGGTTAGTTATATGTATAGGATGAAAACCAGACCAATAGGCCAAAGAACATATAAAACATGTAAGGCAATTGCACTGAATCAAAGTATACTTTTAGATGTATCATTGGCATTGGATTATGATACCTTTGTTTTTCATTCCATATTTTCCTATTATTTGTCTTTATTTAATAATACATTCTATATATGTTTTGTGATTTTTTTTCACATAAGAAGAACCATGACATATTTACCCTTGTGGATCTGAATTACTTAACATTACCTTCTCAAGATGCATCTACTGGGATTTCTGTCATGTTTGCTGTAAATCTATGTATGCTTCTCTTCCAGGTGACTGTAATTGCACAGCAGAGCTTGCTTTGACATCTGATGGCAGGACAATAGTATGCTACCACCCTTCTGTGGACATGCCTGATCTGGCCGGTGAGATAGCTCAGCAGTCTAAAGGGCCTGCTTAGGCAAGCTCAGGGACCTTAATTCACTCCCTGGCACCACATGGTATGGCAGCCCTGCCTCCAGGACAGTCCGGGCCAGCCACTAACTAACTAACTAACTAACTAACTAACTAACTAACCAACTAACTAGTAAATCATCTAGGTGTATCAATGTCTTTTTTAAATGATGCATCTGTTTTCTCATTTTTAATCTCTTTGTGTAAACATTTTGTTTTTTATCATGAACTCTTGAATTTCATTCATTTTTTTAAAAATCCTTTTGGAATTATGTTATTATTCTACTTTTAATGATCTTTTGGGCATTTACACTTACAGCCTTTGTGAGGTAAATTTGGCTGGGTAGGATGAATGCCTTAGTAATTTGACTGGGATTTTGGCATCTGGTTCAGTAGTAAGATGGCGACATAGTGTTTCATTTCATCCTGCTCATAGCTGGTTTTCACATCATTGTATTGGTCTCCTAGAACTGGTTACAAAATTTTCCTTTCTTCTCATTACTCCAGAAAAAATAGGTTATAATAATTCGCTTCTTCCCAGTTTGCTAGCTTTCATACACAATAATTATTTGTGCCTGATGCTTTTTTGTGGATTATTTTTACTGAGTTTATTTCTTCTGTAGTTTTATTTCTTCCTATGTGCTAAAGAGAAACATGTATATCCTTAACTCTATTGCATGATATACATTTTGTGTGTCATTCAATTCTATATCTTCATTATTTTTTTGTGGTTAAGCTAAGTAGTTGGTACTAATAGTTTTATAGTGTCTTCCTATAATTCTCTTTCAATGTTTTTAGGTATTTGAGGTTCACTTTTAGTGACACAAATGTAGAATAATTATGCTTGATGAACTAAACTTCATATGTAGTGATAATTTTTTCTTTGTAATGATTTTAGTTAGTTTCTATTTTTGTTTGATAAAAATACAGACATTTGAGATTTAATTATATATATACACATATACATTTACTCCTAGCTTTATTAAAGTATATTTTATGTTGCACACAGTATATATTTATGTATACATTATGAAATAATCAAGATAATTATGTATATATATATATATATATATCACCTTATAAACTTATTGTGTACCCACACTGCATGTGTTTTGAGAACATTTAAGACCTACTCTTCTAGAAAGTTTCAAATGGAGTATTCGTCCTTTTGTATTTTGCATGTTTTACCTAGCATGATGTCCTCTAGATTTATCTATATTTTTACAAATTATAAAATTTTCATCTTTGAAAAGGCTGAATAGTATGCAGAATCATATGTATGTAAATTATCATATATGTTGATACTCATAATATATATTACCTATACATGATATAATATATATTCATAATACATGATTTTATATATATATTCTCATCCATGCACCCATTCATGCGACAAAGGGCATTGGGATTGATTCTATATCCTGGCTACTGCAAATTATGCTGCAATAAATGTTAGAGTGCAAGTGTCTTTTCAGCATACTTATTTCATTACATTTGCACATATACCCAGAGGAGAAATTGCTGGGTCACATCGTCATCTTATTTTTTGTTATTTTTTAATATAATGCATATTGTTGTCTTTGCAGGAGTTATTCAGAGTACAGGATGCAGACATAATTTTTCTAATCACTACTGGTACAAAAATTTCTTTGCATTGAACTAAGAGAAAGTAGTTGTATACATAGTCTACTATTCTGTAATAGCAGTGGGTTATTGGCAGAACTGGCGATGTCAATTTAAGCCTTTTACACATCAACGTACTAATCTAGCTTTACTTTTTATGCCTCATAGTTAAACTTTTCTGCTGGGTGGTTAAGGGCAAGTTAAGGCAAGACCTGTATAATAAAACATATAACTTTTGTATCTCCCAGGGTCAGTCAAATACCCTCAGGATTCACCTGGAAACCATGTACAGCGCTTTGTAAAACTGTTATTCCTGTTCTCTAATTATTTTCTTATTTGTGTCCAGCCTTCGTTAACACATTTACTTAGTTTAAATCAATAATTATATCTTTTACTTACACCACATATTTTGCTCATTTATTCAGACATGCTTAGCAATTTTTGATGTTTTTGTTATTCCCTTTTTCAAAAGGTTCAGTCTTTCACATTTTTATACTTCATGATGTTTTGGATATTTCTGAAGTCTGAAGTTGTTAGAATCCAAACCTAAGTTTCTTATTTTGCTTGTAAGTGGCCCTTTGCATTGCACAGTTTGTATTTTGGGTTGTGCGCTCATATACTTCTTAGCTCTTACTCTCTAGAAATTTCAAGATACTTTCCTCCAGGGAGGGCGTGCACACGCTGTGCTGGAGTCACACGCGCACTGTCATAACCCTGATGAAGAGCTTCGTATTCACCTCTCACAACCTGCCAGGGGACCACCCGTCACTACCCTCTCCTCATCAGCTCATCAGGTATCGGCACATTTACCAACCAACCTGGAAATTTACTTATTCAGGTTTACTTACTGGTGTGACTTGGGACTGCATTTCCACCTCAGCTAAGAATGTAGGGAAGGAAACGAGATTTCCTCGTTTCTAGGAATCCCAAAATGCATTAAAATGACTTTCATTGCAGTTTATGCAGAGTATAATTGCATGGAACCAGTCTGCTTTCACTGAACCTTATAGCTAACCTCTCCTCTTCTCCTACCCCGCATAAGAAAAGTGTTACCTGATGTACCGGGAGCTTCTAATTCCTCTATCTTTTCTCTAAGTCTTGCTTTCATTCATGTCTTACTCTGTAGCTTTAGGTTTCACCTTCTTCCTCTGACTTTCTTTCTCTACTTTAACCTTCCTATATCATAGTTTGTGGCTTCAGGTGTCCCGTAGCCAAAAGTAGAATCTGTGCTTTCTGTTTCTTGTTATTTTGATTTAAGATAATTTTTTGAGGGTTGAAGGAGATGAAAAGAGCATCGCTCTGCCATCATCCAGACCATGCTAGACGATTGAGACCTCTCAAAACTAGTTACTCAGAGAACTTTCAAGAATGACCCCAGCCTCCAAGAAGATCATATTCCTAAGCACGAGTTCTTTAACTTTGAGATACTTTCCAGGCAGAGGTGGGTAACTACTCCAATTTCCAAGGGAAAATTGCCAGTTATGTTTAAAGTAGGATAGAGAGAGTTCTATAGGGGAAATATTTCACACTGATGGTGGAAAAGAAAATCTCACCTAATTCAAATTAGGAATTGAGTTATATGAGATACTAGGTATTCAGAGTGATAGTTAATTTTTAATTACCCCTGAAGACAGAGAAGTCAGAACAAACATCTGTCTTTCATGAAATTTATTCTAGAGTTATTCTCTTCAACCTTTGCTATTGTTAGTTTCTTATCACTAAAAAGAACTGTGAGTAAAGATTTTCACATATACTCTGAGTGGATTTTCATGACTTACATAAACTCCTGCCAGCGAGATTACTCAGCAAACTAAGAGCCTGCTTAGGCAAGTGCAAGGACCAGGGTTCAACCTCCTATACCACAGGCTGCTCCAGCACCACCGATGGGCATGCTGAAGTGGCCAAGACTGGGCCTGGTGGCACATGTCTATAATGCCAGCACTGGGTAGGCTGAAACAGGAGGGCCACTACGAGACAGAGCTGGGTTGCAAGACCCTGTACCAAACACATAAAAATGATGAATTAATGAATAAATAAATAAATTAACAAATTTAATTAATTCCTGTTTTTAGAATTTAACAGCATAGGATTCTTATCTCATCTTTGAATTTGGCTTCATCTTTTTACATCAGTGCCTTTCCTCTATGTATAAAATATTGGACCACTAGTGTTGTTTTATTTGAGTACCCCTAAGGATATTAACTTTCATGAATTACTTAAGCCATCTTTTGGGTACTTGAGTAAAAAAAAATCTTAATTTCTTTTGAACGTAAAGTCTACCACTAAAAAAAATGAAAATTGAAAAAATGTTCCAGCATTTAGCTCCTTGGATGGCCAGCCTAAAAATAAGGGAAATTCAACAGCTCTCACTTAGTATTTGTACAAGTATGGGAAGCTTGGGCTTTCCCACTAATAATAAAAGTATTTTCATGGATGTGACTTTATTTGAGTTCTTAAATTTCCAAGGGAAAATTGCCAGCTATGTTTAAGGTAGGATAGGAAGAGTTTTATAGGGGAGATATTTCAAACTGGTGGTGGAAAAGAAAATCCCATCTAATTCAAAACAACAAAAATGTCAGCCATAAAGATGTATAACATTTTTCAGGAAGTCTATCTATCCTGAGTAAATGTTTTCATACCAAATAACAATCCATTCATAATCGCCATTATTGAGGAGACATCCCAAGGTTGCTGGGTAGAAATATGTTAAATATGTTCTGAAATCCAATCTAATAGAATCTCAACATTCATACTCACTCATAAGAGGGCAATCTAAAGCAATGAAATTTTCATAATATATGTCTGTCTAGGTAATCGTGAATGCTGAATATTGTCATGCTTTCCCAGGAACTCTCAACCTGGTGGAAAATTCTTCCAACTGAACGTCTAACCACCAGAAGAAATAACAATAATAACTTGAAATTTAAGATAAACAGTGCTAGAAAAATACTATAACTCCCACTCCAAAAGGCAGCAATAAGATTTTAGTGCTCCTTGTAATTTGACATAGGGATTTGAAAGTGAACATAAATACTAGTGCCGAGACTGCTGGGTTACAACAGACGAGCATGGGGTAGTGGGGGAGGGGTGACTCCTCAGAAATGAGGGGTCATTCGTATGCTCCCAGGAATAATCTAGGCATCTGTGAATGGCAGGAATGGAAGTGGCTCAGTAATGATGTCCTTGGCTATTTGTGCTGCTGTTTATTAACATGACATTCTGGTAACTCTGGGTATCCCCGGAGAATGGAAAATGGGCAGAAACGGTCCATGGGGCTAGATTTCAGGGAACAAGCTCTATCTGCACAGCTTCCCTGGCTTAGGCAGTGCCAGAAGAGTAAACAGAAAAGGAAAATTAAATGTGGAGTCTAGTAATTTCATGAAAAAGTTGCCTTTTTTATATTTTGGTCCCCAAGTCTCCTATATCAGAACTGGGACTGTATCCCAATGTAACATTTTTTCCCCCAAGATTAAATCTGTTGAAAAATGGCAGTATTGAGGAGGTTGGAATTTTCTCCCCCCCCCCATATTCTAATGTTAATCCTTCAAGTCATTTGATCTGCCCCAGGCAATCTGAAGAACATTTATAGCAAGTCCCATACTCTATCTGTTAGGGGCAAATGGCCTGTTTTTACCATTGCTGCATGGAAAGTGACAGATTCAAATAGGCTATTTAAAGTTTTCTGTTCAATAGTCAATTAGGGGTTTGGGAGATAGCTCAGTAGAATAAATGTTTGCCTGGCAAGCACAAGGTCCTGAGTTCAATCCCCAGTACTGGAAAAAGTCAATTAGACAGCATCAGTTTTGGACTTAGGCATCACTAGCCATGAGCTAGAAAGTGGGGGAGGGGGGACCAGTTCATCTCAGTATTTTACACACAAAAGAAGCTGATGTGGGGGTTGTGTCTGAGCCCACTGGGGTTCTAGCAATGGTAAAGCCTATGCCACTGAATTACGAAGAAGTTGTCCCTAAAGGAGGAGAAAAGACAGAACTTGGACCTTTTATATCCATTAGTAAATTGTGCTTGGTGCGAAATTGTCATTTGAATGTTTTCATTATTAAAAAACAAAACAACTTTCTTAAATACTTCCTTTGTGCAAAGTCTTTTCTACTCCATACATGTACATGCTCTTTAATAATAACTGTAAAACAACTGAAGTCAGTGTCTTAGAGAGTTAATACGTTCTTCTCACATTCATTGCAACCTTGCCCACAGTAGCCAAGACATGAAAGCAGCCTACAAATTCATCAAAGAGTGAATGGGAAAATAAATTATGCCATCTACTACAATGGAATATTGTTCAGTATTACAAAAAAATAAAAAATAAACCCTACTGCTTTATTCTACATGGGTGAACCCTAAGAGCATTATTCTTAAGAAGACAGTCCCAGTCACAGGGAGACAATATGGCGGGATTCCACTTACATGAGGCACCAAAGATGAGCTCAGAGAGGCAGAAAGTACAAAGGTGATCACCATGGAGTCGTGGGACAGGGATGAGTGGAGTATTTCTATAAGTACAAAGTTTCAAATACATCAGATGATTTCCAGGACACTGTGCTACAATATCGTACCTAAAGCAGACAATACTATACTGTGCACTTCAGAATGTTAATAATGGTAGATCTCATGTGAAATATTCTTACCACAGAAATAATGAACAAGAGGCCAAAAAAATCAATAAAAAGGAATAAAAAATAATTGGAGGTGATGAGTAGGTTTTATTACCATCATTGTGATGGCTTTGTGGTTATAAGGACATGTTCAAACTTACCCAATTGGATATATTATTTATTTAGTATTTAGTAGAGTTACAGGGTCCCATTATGAAGATCATATTCATAGTGATTCTCTCTTATTTTCAGCCTTCTAAGTGCTGGGACTACAGGGTTGTGCCACCATGCTCAATCTCAATCTCCGGCTCAGCGCACCCTGGTGACAGTGCCAGCATGGCATACCGGGGATTGAACCCTGGTCCCTGGGTCCTTTAAGGTGCTTTAATCTGCTGAGCCATCTAGCAGGAACTAATTGGATATATTGTATATATAATGGATGTATAATGTATGTATAACTTTTTTGCATTTCACTTGTGTCTCAGTAATATTTAAAAATATTTTTAGAGAAATTAAAATACATCTTTACTCAAGCAAGAATTATTTAAAACTATTAATTACTTAAAATTAATATTTTGTTTTTTAACTTTAAGAGGTACTCTTAAACATTTTAGGTGGAAATAACGTTTGAATGCTTTTAATTTATTATTTATTTATTTGGTACAGGGTCTTGCTATGAAGCTCAGACTTGCAGTGATCCTCCTGTCTCAGCTTCCCCAGTGCTGGGGTTACAGATGTGTATCACAAAGCCCAATTTCAGTGGGTATGGTGAGCCTGGGGTTCTGGGAGCAGCATAGCATACAGTACCAGGGATCAAACTGGGGTCCTTTGACCTGACCCGTGTCGCGGGTTAGTCAACGCAGACCCTAGAGGGGGAAAGTGGACTAAAAAGGAGAAAGAGGCAGGAGACGCAGAGAATGGAGACAAGACAGGGTTCTGATCAAGTCTCCTTTATTCAAAAGGGCGCTCAGGTATATATGTAGGGTGTGGGAATGAAGTAATTTTGCCAGCGATGTTGGCAGGTATCTTAGGCGACTTTAGAACACGTCATTAGGTATCCAAGGCAACCAGGGGAGGACTTAGAGCATGTGACTTATGGGAAATAGGTAAGGGGTAGGGGAATAGAAAACTTATCCGGGGGCACAGAAACCGAAACTAAACTCAGGGACCCCAACGGGGATGACACATGTAATTACAAGATGGACGCCAGTTACTGGGCCCCCACAGTCCTTGTGCTTGCCAGGCAGACCCTTAAGCTGCCAAGCTATCTCCCCAGCCAACTTTTGAATTCATAAATAAAAATAATTTTAATAACATTATTTTTATATTTAGCATAATTTATATTTGGATAAAAATACAAATTTTGTACATGTTTCAATTTTATATTTTAATTCTTCATAAATTCAATATAAATTTTCCTTGAATGACAGTAAGTCCCATTAAATTTCTGTAATTGGCATATATATACATATATATATATATGTATGTATGTATATATTGCAGTATGTTGCAAATTATATATATATTTTTTCATTTTTTGCTCACTTAAACATCATTGGCCACCAACAGAACACTAAGAAAAATCATCACCAAATTTAGCCTTTTGCTAGTTTACTTTCAGACAAATAAAACTCGCATTCAATATGTTTGTTATAGGGCTGGGGAGATAGCTCAGTGTTCTGAGTGCCTGCCTGGAAAGTACAAGGACCCAAGTTTAATCCCTGGCACTGCATGTCCTGCCAGCTCTGGAACCTGGTGTGCTGTGCTGACTACCAAAACTGGGCATGGTGGCCCATTCCTGTGATCCCAGCACTGAGGAGGCTGAAACAGAAGGATCTCTGAGTCCAAGCTTCTCGGGGAGACCCTGTACCAAATAAGTAGCTAAATAACTAAGAAAATAAATAAAAGATTAAAAATATTTTTGTTATCAGGGAACAGTTGTCAGATACAATTGAACTTGTAAATAGGAAAGCATTTTATTAGTACTTCTACAAAAGTTAGAGGCAGAATCCAACTTCTTAGCCAGGTGTGGTGGCACATGCCTGTAATCCCAGCACTTGGGACGCTGAGGCAGGAGGATCGGTGACAGTTCAATGCCAGCCTGGGCTACAAAACTGAGCTCAAGGCCAGCCTGAACTGTACAGTGAGACCCTGTCTCAAAAAGACCAAAAAAAAAAAAAATCCAACTTTTTTTCACCTAAGGTTCATGTAGTTGATGAAGAAGTTTGCATCTCCCAAATGCCTTACCTATCGGCGTGGTGCTATGGATCGATCACCTGACAGGTGTTAAGGCTGGGATTGCTTCAGCTCTTCTTGCACTGCAAGTCAGTTCACCACAGATCTCTCCTTGCTAAAAAGACTCTTTGAGAAGCAACAGAGAAAACTTTATTACCGCCTTTCTTTTTAAATTAGCAGTATGAAGAAAATGGATTAAAATAAGGTGCACTGTTTAAAGGAATTCAAATCTCTGTCAGTGATACCCACTCCCATGATCCTTTCATCATTATATACATGGTGGCCACAGTATGGATGCAAACTGGATGACCAACAATAAATTCATGGACTTAAAAAAATGTAGACACTATGGACTAATATTCAGCCCTAAGAAGAGTAAGTTCTTTCATTTGTGACAATACGGATGGTCCTGGAGGACATGGAACTAAGAGAAATAAGTCAGGCATGGAAAAGCAAACATGGTGTCATTTTACTTATTCACAGAATCTGTGACTGCTCACCTTGGAGAAACCGAGAGCTGAATACTAGGTACAAAAGTGTGGTGACCATAATCAATGATAATGTGCCATATACTTTGAAATCACTAAAGGGATAGATTTTTGCAATTGCCAGTTGTGTTGATAACCCACTGCTGTTATGGACTAGTGGACTGTATTAGGTTATTTTGCTGAACTCAACTGGCATCAAGTATGAAATGGTCCTTTAAAGACCTCCAAATACAGCTCCTCTAACAGCAATGGAACACCCATCTTTGACAAAGAAAAAAAAGGGGGGGGATATAAATAAAGGACGATTTTTAGTGAAAAAAATATATGTATATACAAAACAGCATAGATATACAGCTATTTTCTTTTAGTTCAAAGAAAAAGGTTTGTACTAATATTGCTCAGACAAGATAGCATGTCTGCATCTTGGACTCTGAATGAACACAACAATACACAATGTATTAATCATTGTAACTGTCCCATTAACCAGTTTTGAAACTGTTTCATTGCCATTTTTTCTTATTGAAATTAATTTTAAAATATTAAAAAAAGATTTTTTGAGTTTTCACTGCAAAATAAAAGGAAAGGAAGGTGGGGTGATGGATGTGTGAATCTATTTAATTTAATCTCTCTACAATATATAGAAAATCATCACAATGAATTCCATATATATATATATATATATATATATATGTATATATATATATACACACACACACACACACATAATTATTGTCAATTAAATAAATTAATTCATTTAAGAACATGGTGCTTTCCAGCTTGATTGTTGGTCTTATGGAAGCTTTTGATACTTTCTCCTACCCTGTCATTCTGTTCCTCTGGCCTTCCCTTTTCTCTTTTTCGTCTTTCTCCATTTTCCCTTCCTCTTTCTCCATTGTAATGGGGAAAGACTTCTCTTGGTAGCTTCCTTACTCCTTAACTCTCTTTCTTCTCTATCAATTCCTATTTATTCTGAACCAGAAAAATCAAGATTTTATCTTATTTATTTAGCACAGGGTCTACAGGGTCTCACTACACAGATTGGGCTCATAGTGATTCTCCTGTTTTCAGCCTTCCAAGTGCTGTGAACACAGGTGCGTGCCACCACGCCCAGTCTCAATCGCTGTCTCAGCACTCCCCAGGAGCAGGGCTGGCAAGGCACGTCAGGGATCAAACCCTGGTTCCTGTGCCTGCCAAAGCAGGTGCTTTAGTCCACTGAGCTATTTGGCTGGACCAATGAAAAGAGTTTAAATCCACCCTTCTGCCAACATTCTAACACTAAAAGGCAAAATATTTATGTGATCTGAAAAGAAACTAGAGTGCTCAATACTCTAATAGATGCCCTTTATTCTCTAAAATTTGGGGAGGGATTAGATAGCTTAGTAGAATAAGCCTTTGCCTGGCAAGTGCAGTGTCCCGAGTTAAATAAATAAATAAATAAATACAATTTTAAAATATATTTGTTCAAAAGAAAATTGGGTGGTCTGCTGTATGAGTTTCCTCACAGTCAGCAAAAATACTGCTTCTGTTGACAACATTTTAAGTTCAGTAATGTGAAAATACTCGCTTTAGTCTATGTATAGGAATAAACACAGAATCTGGGAGTAGTAATATTGCAACCTCCAGGAACAATGTAGATCACAGTTTTGTCTGTGCAATTTGGCCTTCGTTGGTTTTCTATCTACTTGGCTCCTTTGGCAAGTGAGACGAAGTGAGTTTTCGCACAGGGTGCTAAGATAAGCTACCTCTCGTTAGCTGCTGCCAGATAGATACTGCATTCCACAAATGGCTCTGCCTTTAGGGGAATGGTTGCCAAGATAGGCAGTCTAGACTATGATTAAAACTAGGATGGTTTTCACTCTATAAATTCAATAGCTTATTGCTTAAAACCATCATGTTTCTTCTTAATTTGACTCTAGAAAAATAAACCACAAGTGAAGTTTTTCCCTGTGGTTTCCTCAGGTTTTGCGGCCCTCTTTGTTTGTGGTGTTAGGTTTGCGACAGTTACAGAACCAGACTGGGTGTTGATAATGTGTATTCAAAAGATTTCATGTCTGTTGATCTATTTAAGTAAATAAATAAAATTTATGGATGAGAAATGTCTTCCAATTTACTAAAGCCAAGTAACAAAACTCTCAGCCATTCTTAATTTTAATTGAGTGGAGGGCTGGGGAGATTATTTAGTGGAATAAGTGCTTGACTGGTGCAAGGTACTGAGTTTGATCCTTGGGGCCACCCCCCAGACCCCCCCAAAAAGAAACAGAATTTTAATCCAATGGAAGAGACTAGAAACTCAAAGCATTTGGTGCTTTTTTCAGCTACTTAATTTTTCAAGTAGGCTTTACAGTGAAGAATTTAAATATCCATAAGCAAGTATGCAGTTAACTAAGTAATAAGTCACCAGACTACTTGAGTGTTTATATATTTTAACACCCGTTGTAGACATGCAGTTATCAGTGTGTACACTTGCCTCTCCCAAGAGCTAGCAAACCCTTCTTGTTCCCTGTCTTCTTATGAAACAAGAGTCCTTTGAAGCTATTTAGGGAATACAAGGTCTGAGGCTGACCCGAGGTGTAGTCTTGCTCCCAGTTCTGCCAGTATGATTGCTTTTTCTTAGGCTGTAAGTCTTCCCCTCTCCCCCTTTGGAAAATGATATAATTTTGCTGTCTTGGAAAGCATAGCAGAGATTCATTCATAGTGTAATTTAACAGAACCAGAGGCCCCAGAGGCTCTGTGCCTGTGTGAGTTTTGATAATGCAGAACACATCTTGTAACATTTTCCTGTAAGGGGAGGGAGCAAGGTTGATCTTGTGACTTGCTTTTGGAGAACAAATGCAATAACAATGATAACCACAATGAAAATTAATGAAGATTTATATTCCAGACACTGGGGTGAGTACCTATATTATAAGTGGTATCTCATTTATTCTTCCTAATACCACACAAGAGCCCTATAATTCTGACTTCTATTTTACAGATAAAGACACAGAGGTATAGTGAGACTGTGCTTATTCAAGCTCTCTCAGTGAGGGGCAGTGGAAGGCACAGGAACACTGACCAGCCTGTCTTCAGAGCCCACGTTGTTAGCCTTTTCACTCTCCTGGAGCAAATATATTAGATTATTTACTATGAGGAAATCAAGAAATACTCTAAGGCACATCTTGTTGCCTTTTGAGCCCTTTATCATCCTTTCAAACCTTCCAACTGGCATGGCTCTCTGCTCATAAAAAGATGTTTTATTTACCAAAATGTGACTTCAGAAGTCTCAGGAATGCAGCCAGCACCTCACGGGTAACAAGGAGTTAAAGTGCGGACAGACTTTCCTGTGCAGGTCCAGCCAACAGCCGTTCATCACAAATGTAGCCCTTTGATCCTGACAGCTTTCCTTTCACTGGCGGAGAGAGGGGAGGCTTTGCCATGGGGAAGCAGGAAAGACTAGAGAGAAAAGGGTCTTGTTTGTTTCCTGGGTGGATTGCCTCCTTCTTGGCATGCCTCCAGGAAGCAAGTCTTTTCCTGCTCTAAAACGTCAAGGAAATAAATCTCTCTTCTAAAGAACAGACCCGAGGGAGGCCTCAAAGCAACCGCGTGAGACCTGCCAGGTCCAGGGACCTGGCTGTCAGGATGACCAGTGTGTGGCCTGGGAGGCTGCAACTACTGGCCAGAGCCAAACGTTGTGTTATCAGTGACCCAGGATAAGAGGGATGATGTCAAAGAGTTCATTGACCCCAGTGGCTTGAAGTTGGATTGGACCTCAATAGGGAAATAGAATTCAGAGAGCAGTTCTCTGGAAGAGGCCTAAGAGACAGCACTGCAGAGGATTACAGAGGGCATCTGGGGAGGCAGGCATGCTGGAGAGTGAGCCCAGCATCCAGAATCCAGACCAGACTTTGAAGAACTTGGAAAAAGAACAGAGTGCTCCATGAATGCATGCCCATGAGAAACAGCCTGAACATTATAAGCAGAAAGATAGAGAATCTGGAGTGCGGGGCAGAAACGAAGTGGTCCATGCAGTGGACAGACGTGATTTCTTGCAAGCCAGGAGGTGCTGGTTCTGTTCTTACAACAGCACTCTAACTTCTGCCAGCTCCATTCACCTCTCTAGTCCTAGTCAGTGAAGGAGACTCGGGTCGTCACAGTGACTGGCGCAGAGATGGCTGAGGATGCAAGAGACACTGAGACCTGCTGGGACACGATGCAGGCATTCTTCTTGAACATGAATTTGGGAGGAAATAAGTATTAATCATGCGATATCAATGTTGAGAAAGACTTTGGTGTGGTGATTTCTCAGACCTTGACCTACTCCTCCTCCCCCGTACCTAGTCACTTATTGTGCCAGTGTAGCACAGTAAGCTCCTTAACTTGCTCTTGTCCTTGGGACTTGTTGTGGCCAGTAAGATGCTAGCAGATGCAGCACGAGCAGAAACGTGACATGTGTTTGTGCAGCTGGGCTCACTCTCTGTACATCTACTGTGGCTATGTGAGGGATCTCCCATGCTGCTGGCTCAGCTTTGACCAAAGGATGAGTTTCCAACTTGTACTGCACTGTCACATGTACCAGGAGCCTCGCTTGAAGCCCAGTAACCCAGGTCTTCACGCAGTGATCCTCTAAAGGGTGTGAGTGCTTACTGTCGTCAGTGGACAGGTTCTCAAGGTGATGATTACATGCACAAAACCTTTTCCATGCTGCTAGATATCCCAAAGCCTCAGAACAATGGGGATCAAGCAGATTGCTAAGGCAATCAATGATACCCATGTGAAATTAGAGCAATATCGCTGCTTCTAGAGTGGGCTAAAAGCAGTGGGGTGACAGCAGTGGACTGAAAAATGCATGAAAGAAAATTGCCATTGTTGAGTGCCTCCGATATTTAATTGGTGGTGGTTAGGTAATGTAACCATGACAATAACTCTTTCATGAAGGATTTTTCAGAGTGAGACTAACATAGCAGAGGCAGGGCTAAGAATCCTGGCATTATTCTGATTTTTATTACCATTACAAAATACCTGGCACAGGCTAACATTGTAAAGCAAAGAAGATCATTTAGCTCACTGTGTTGGAGGTTGAGACTCCGGACAGCATGGCACGGCATGTTGTAAGGGCCTCGTTGCCTTTGTTTACTACGATGAAGGGCAATGACAGGTATGCAGCAAGCGATCATCTGATCAAACTGGAAGCCAGGAGAAGTCTGGGCTTCCCAGTTAATCTAAGGATTTTCCACCAAGCTTCACCTCTTACAGGTCCCAGCTCCTAACATTGTCACACCATGGACAAATCTCCCAAAATGTGAAGTCTTAGGGAACACACTCAAGCCACATCAAAAGCAGAGTGGGACTGTGTGAGACCTAATGAAGCCAAAGTCATTTTGTCATTAAATCCAAACCCTGATCATACTGGTAGTGACTAGAGGTGAAAACAAACTGTAAGCCCTGCAGCACAGATACATACGGTAGGCTTAGGTATTTGTTCATGGAGATACCTGTTCACACCGAGAAGGAGTGGGAGATAAAACATGGGAAACCAAACTGGAAGAAGCAGGCTAAAGCCTATTTTTGATTTTCCAGAACATAGATTCTCAAATGGAAATTAGTAAATAGTCTTAGAACCAATATTTGTGAACAGGGTAAGAAGCAGAATGGAACAAAGGAGCAGTGAAATGCAATACATTTTGTGCCTTGGTAGATCTCATGGGAACACTTGGGCTGGGCCAGCTGCTTAGACTTGTCTTCATAGAGACAAAAGACCATTGAGCAGTCACAGAATGCGGCTACCATGACAGTAAGTGAAGAAGGTTCCTTCCTTCCAGCCAAGAACATAGCCTAGGAAGGGACCCTGCTGTGGGATATTAGCAGCTAATCCTAGAAGCTGGGCGGCTCAGACTGTTTGTCCTGAAAGAAAGATGGTGATCTACTTGAAGCACCACCAGGGGCACTACTACCTGATGCTGGGACTGAGATTATCTGACAGATGAGAGCAGGATATTAGTCCAGCAGTCAGCTAACATCCTTTTGTTTTGCATGATCAGCAAGGAAGGAATAAGCAGTCAGCCACCAAGTATTTAGGTAGCACTCAGACAGTATGGGAGCACAAAAGAGCTCCATTATTGTATAGTCAGAGTGACATAAGCATACAGCAATAGTGTTTTTTTTTTCCCCGAAAGAGTTGAGATTTGCCATGAAAAGTCACTTGCTACTCAGTTCATGTTACACTCCCTGCAAAGGCAAGGTGGCTTACAAGGACTGGCAGATTCTTCAATGGACAGGTTCTCATGGTGATAATTATATGCACAAAACCTTTTCCATGCTGCTATATATCCAAAAGCCTCAGAATATTGGGGATCGAGCAGCTTGCTAAAGCAATCAATAATGTCCATTTGAAATTAGAGCAACATCTCTGCTTCCAGAGCTGGCTGGCACGACTAGCAGTGGAATATAAGAGGCAGTTTCCTCTTTAAAGCATCCTTGCCCTCTCTTGGGCTAACCCCACTTGCTCTCTTCCACTTTTTTCAATAGTGCGCAAAGCCCCTTGGGTACCAGTTTATATGGTAAGGGGAGATCCTTTACCTATAACTCCTTTTGCTGAGAAATTCTGCTTCTTGACTTTTCAGTGCCCTTATGTGGAAACGTGTTACTAACAATGCCTAAGATATTTGGAGTAGAAGAGGTGGAAGCAGGGAAAGTAATACTATTGGTGACACATCATAAATCCACAGAGACGGGGATGCTGAAAGTGGCAGAATTAAGGATTTTGGAAAGCGCACGAGGTCAGCTGGGAAGAGGGCACTATTGTGAAACATTCAAGGACTGTTTTCTTAATCCTGGAGTGCAGTATGGTACTGAGAGTGTTCGGGAGTTACACCACTTGGGCCCTGATTTCACATGAGTTTAGTATTTCATGTTAATCGTTTTGACATTTCCAGACACCGGCTAATATTGGTCCCTATTCTACAACAGCCTGTTTCCCTCTTCTCCACATGAAAGGCAGAGCTGCTGAGAGCTCCATCCCTGTTGGGGCTGGAATTTTACCGTTTGTTTTAAGTAAAGTATGTTTCCTGGGTATGGAAGGGTATGGAAGGGAACTTAATTCTTCTTTCAGGCTGGTCCTTTTTCTGTGACTGAGGCTGAAGAGTTAGGAGTTTGAGGGAGACAAAGTATATTGTGAAGATAGGAAGTGCTTTGATAATTGAAGAGGAAAATTGATTAGAATTATAAAAATATGGTTTTCTGTTTGTTTCTTTTCATCAAAGCCTTCAGTGATGCCTATAATTTTGCTTTTAATAGTCATAAAAGTGTTGTTCTTTATATTATTCTGTTATTACACTCTTTTTCTAGAACAGTAATTCAGTCTTTATAAATTTTAACTATGAAAATGAGATTCCCACCATGATTGGGTCCACTTTTACCCAAAATATATTTATTTATAGATATTTTCTACAACTTTTATCCTTTTGAAAATGTTGTAAAAACATCAAAAGGTGATAAAAATGAGCTTTATTCTGGAATATTAACAGTTACTATACAATTCTCATATTTATGATTTTTTATTTTCAAGAGAAAAACAATTAAATATAACGACAAAAAATTTCAAAACAAAATAGTAGGAGGGTATCCATGGTTGACACATTTTATATTGTTATCTTCAAAGTAGTTGTTCAGACTATAAGATTATAGGCATGAAGATTAATCAGGTAATGTAAGTACAAACCATTCTTTTCAATGAACTAATAAAAGTTAGTAATATAGCTATCTTCCTCTTTTTCTCCTTTCCTCCATTCTAGGTTCTTTTTGTTTTTGGATAGTGTCTTCCCATTTCACAATATTATTGTATATTTTGTGTGTTATTTACTCTTTCAGCATCTTATACTAGGGAGATAACACAATGTTTATGTATGCTAGACTGATTTATTTCAATTATGAGTATGATCTCAAGTTGCAACCATTTACCTATAAAAGTCTCAAGTTTACCTTTCTTTGTAGCTAAATAGTACTCCATTGTATGAAAATAGCACATCTTTTTTTATCCATGCCTTGGTTGATGGGTATTTGAGTTATTTCTAAGATTTAGTTATTATAGTTTATGATTCTATAAACACAGGTGCATGTATATCACTATGGTATAATGTTTTCAGATTTTTTTTTCTGGAAAAATAACCAGGAGGACAACAGCTGGATTGGGTGGGAGCTCTAATTTAGTTTTTTGAGGATGCTTCACACTGATTTCCATAATGGTTGTCACAGTCTACATTCCCATCGACAGTGGAGAAGAGCTCCTTTCCCCCACAGCCCCTCTAGAATTTGTTAGAGTCTGGTTTCTTGATGATAGCCATTCTTTCTGATGTAAGATGAAGTCTTCGTGCTGATTTAATGTGTGTCTCTCAAATGACCAATGATGTTGAACATTGTTTCCTATATTTATTCGCCATATGTCTGTCTTCATTGAGAAGTGGGTATTCATGTCAGATACCCAATTTTGGATTGGGTCTTTAAATTTGAGGAGTCTGCTTTCCTAATCTCTGGGTTGTCTTCTCACTCTGTTGGTGAATTCCTTTTTTAATAAGAGGAGACCCCACTTGTTGATTCCTTGAAGCATTTTTCCTGAAGTTTTGGGTCTGATCATGAAGTCTCTGCCTAACCCTATCTCTTCAAGATTTCTACCTAATTTCTCTTTCAGTAGATTTAGCTTTAGTATATTTAGATCTTTTGATCCATTTTGACTTTAGTTTAATGCATGGTGATAGACATGGGTCTTGTTTTAATCTTTAGCATGTAGACAGTCAGTTTTTCCAGGACAGTTTATTAAAGAGCTTATTTTTCTTCCAGTAAACAGATTTGGCCCTGTGGTTGATTGACAACTGGTGGTCAACTTGTGACAACCAGCTGAACTGAACCGGTGTGGAGCTGGGTGAGGGAAGCCCACCTGAAGAATGTTGACAACAGTATAAGAGGCAAAATGGGAGAAGAAGAAGAAAGGCTATTGAGAGCTGGTAGAATCTATTAGGGAAGCTACTGAGAGCTGCTGGAGTCGCTGGTTTTCTCTGGGCTACTGCTGGTACTTTTGGATGTTCTTCTCCTGTTGGCTTTCCAGATGAACTGAGCTGTTCTCATCACTGAAGGACGTTGGGACTTTGTTGTTGCTGAGAATGGTTGTGGCTGACATTGGGGGAGCTCTGGTCCTCACATGGGGCGTTGCTTCTTGGATCCAGAGGGAAAGATGATGCAAATCTCAGTCTCCTGGAAAACTTCATCACATTGGCTTTCATGATGGGAACTCAGCTTTCCCAGTGCAGATCTGTGAAACAAGCCTGCATGAGACACTCTCATGGGCTCTAGGCCTCAAGCTGGACCTTTGGGTGGCACTGGTATGAGCAGAAGGTCTTCAGATGGATTCATGTAGGATGTTACTATAGGATCCAGACCCTCAGCTAGATTCATTGGTCGTTAAAGTGTGGACAGATTTCCTGTACTCTTTGTATGTGATTCTTTGGGTGATTAGTATAAAATAATCTTACAATTAAGTGTCCTATATTATATCACTCCCCTTGAAAAAACCCAGACAACAGACCCTTATGTCAAAGACAAGGTGGCTGAGTATCTTGTTAGTTGCACCTACATCTTCTAATCTTTTCCACTGGTTCTCAGGTCTGTTTTTTTGCTAGTACCATGCTGATTTTATCACAGTAGCTTTGTAGTATAATTTCAAGTAAGTGATTGTGATGTCTCTTGCCTTGCATTTGTTGTCCAGGATTGCCTTTGCTATTCTAGGTCTATTCTGGCTCCAGATGAATTATATAGCTGTTTTTTCTAATTCTGTGAGATGTATTGTTGGAATTTTGATCAGAATTATATTAAGTCTGCATAACAATTTTGAGGCTATCGGCATTTTCCCTATATTAGCTTTTCCTACCCAGACCAGTGGATATGTTTTTTGATTTTCTGTATTATTCTTTTCTGCTATCTTCTCTGGTCTCCTTTTGCAGAGTATTGTAATTACCAATGTAAAGGTCTTTTCTTTGTTAGATTGATTCCTAAATATTTCACTTTTCAGATGTTCTTTGGAAAGATATGTTTCCTCTAATTTCTCTTTCATGAGTTGGTTATTTGTACAAAGGAGTATTATTGATTTTTGAGTGTTAAGTTTCTATCCAGCTTTGCTACAGAATTTTGTTATTAAATCTAGAAATTTTTTGGTGGAGTTTTTGGACTCTTCTATATAGAGTATCATGTCATGCCCAATAACAATATTTAACATTTTCCTTTCTTATCTTTATTCCTTTTATTTCCCTTTCTTGTCTAGTCACTCTAGCTAGTGTTTCCAAAACTATTTTAAGTAGAAGTGATGATAGAAACATCTTGGTCTTATTCCTGATTTTAGAGTGAAAGTTTTCAGGTCTTGTCCATGTAACACAATGTTGGCTGTTAGTTTGTCAGATATAGCTTTTATCAAATTGAGATAAAGATCATCTATTCCAATTTCCTGTAAGGTTTTAATCATGAATGAATGTTGGCCTTTGTCAACAAGCTTTTCTGTATCTATTGAGATGATCATGTGATTTTGTCTTTGGCTCAGTTTCTATGGTATATTGCACTTACTCATTTGCATATGTTAAACCATCCCTGCATTCCTTGGATGAATTCTACTTGGTCATAGTATATAAACTTTTTTATTGCATTCTTTTTGCTGGTATCTTATTAAGGAGTTTTTCATCTATGTTCTCATAGTGAAACTGGCCTGTGCTTTGCTCTTTCAGTTAGATATTTTTTTTAGCTTTGGTAATAGGGTAATACTTACCTCCTGAATGAGTTAGGGTAGATTGCTTCCCTTTCAATTTCATTAGAGTTTGAGGAATATTGGCATTAAATCTTCTCCAAATTTCTTATAGAATTCAGAAGTAAATCTATCAAGACCTGGGTTTTTCTTTAAGTTTTAAAATACTTTTTCATTTTTAATTAACTGATATTTCATTATGCAGAATATTTTCTTGATTCAGTATTAGTAATTTATACATATCTATGAATTTGTCCGTTTCTTCTGTGTATTCCATCCTATCAGAGTGAAGATTTTCCAAGCAGGTATTGATGATCTTCTGAATTTCCACAGGATCTGTAGTGAATTCACCCTTTTCATTCTTCATTGTATAAATTTCAGTTTTCCTTTTTTTTTTTTTTTCAAAGAACCAACTCTTTGATTCATCAATTTTTCTGTTGTTCTCTTAGTCTCTATTGTATTAATTTCTTCTTTGATCTCTATAATTTCTCCCCTTGTACGGGCCTTGGTCTTGTTCTTCTTTTTCTAGAAGCTTGAGGCACAACATTGGGTTGCTTATTTGTGTTTATTCTGTTTTTGTGATGTGAGAATTAATCACTATAAATTTCACTCTTAAGAATGATTTCATTGGATCCCATAAGTTCCACAGTGTTGTATCTGTATCCTCATTTAGTTGTAGATACTTTTGAATTTCTTATTTAATTTCATCTGTGACCCATTGGTTGTTACAGAGTGTGTTACTTAATTTTCATGTGTTATGGAGTTTCGTGGTTTCTTTTGCCATTAATTCTTATATTTTCATTGCACTATGGCCTTATACGTGGAATAA